>JBBPCS010060791.1:2414-17637 GCA_037974645.1 Hollardia meadi
GTGTGTGTCAATAGGTGAATATGGGGAAGTTGTAAAGCCCTTTTTTCCATTAAGGTAGAAGAGTGCTATTTACCAATAAAAATTTTGTTTGCTCATAATGTTGAGTTTCATTACTTGTTACATTGTCATTAAATGGTTACACTAAAAACGCACCTATAATCCGTAATAGATATTGTGTTCTTTGGAGTGTTGAACCCCGCTGAACTTTGGTGTCCTTCACTCTTCTGCTCTGTGGCAATGTTGTTGCTGTTGGCATCTAGGTCTTTTTATCAGTGCACAGTATTTCATTAGATATGCCAGTTGTTTAGTCACTGACAAATCAAAAAACAAAAGTAAATCAATGAAACTGGTGGTCCTTGAATTAAAAAACATTATCTACTGATGACTAAGTCGGGTTCTTAGTCCACAAGACATTTCTGGAGCTTCACAGCAAACAGTGTTACATTATTCTCCTAAACAATTAGTAGATGGGGACTTCTGGATGTAAAAAAAAAAAATTGCATAATCCAAATTTCCAGAAGCACCAAGATACTGAATTGATTTTAAAAGATGTTATTTACACCCTTTTTAATGCAGAAATCTTCACTGTAGCTGCTAGGTTGAAACCATTACCCCCACAGTGCTTCAAAACGGGTGTAAATAATGTCCTTTCAAATCAATTTAGGATCCCAAGGTTTCCAGAGACTTGGATTATACCAGACAGGCTGTAAGGAACCATTTTATGTTTATTTTTTTGTTTGTTTGTTTTTTTTATATTGAAAAGAAGTCCTCATCTACTTCAGTTGTTTAGGAGAATGCTGCAAAGGAGTTGGGGTGAGTAGATATTGACAGATTTTTCATTTTTGCATGATCTGTTCCTTTAAGTCATATCATGTTGGAACAAAAATCCCCTTATTGTATTAAATCGAAGTTGATGAACGTCCTAACTGTAGTGTGATTAAATGTGCTTGAAAGACTTAACAGAACTGTCTTACAGAAACAAGTATTTACACAGGTTAAACTCTGTCAAGTCAAGGCAGAGAGCTACAGGTATAACCCTGAGTGTCTCATCTGCACTGCTAAATCTAAAATACTATTAGTGAGTGAGGTTCCAATATTAATGAAACAAAGAAGCCAAATCTTCTTTTCATTTCACTTTTTATGTAATAATAAATAAATGTAATAAATAATTTTTGTGGAGACAATGACAGTTCAATTTGTAATGATAAATAGAAAATCAGAAAGCAAACCTTGTGACTTGACTTGTGAAGAGCAATGCTGAAGAGGAAACAATTGTATTATTCCTGTAGTTATGCAGCACTCTACAATTAAATGTCTGAAGTCTGAAACAAAGTAGTGTATTTCCACAGGGTTTGAATAAGTCTTTTCACAATAATTAATTTTCTATATTTTTTTTAGTTTTTTTTTAGTTAGTGAAGAAGAATTTTACAGAATTCTTAATTGAAGAAGGGTGAAAATCAAGGCTAATTGTCCGTCTTCTGACAGTGAAGCCGTATCCAAATATACATGCAATTTACCATGCAAACAATATTCAGTTAATCAGGACTTTCTTGTCAAAGAGATTTTGAATCTCAGTGAGAATATTCCTAGTAAAATAAAGGTTAAATTAAAAAAAAAATTGTCTCTGCACACTATTCACAAGTCAGTCGAGACCATGACCCATCCATCCTAACCCTCCCACCTGTATCGCAATAAATTCTCACCCTAAAGTCTTCAATTTTTTAAAAAAACGCATCAGTAAACATTGTCACGCATTGTTTCTTTATTCAGATTAAAGATTTTTTTTCACTTTTAACAATATTTAACATTCAGTATCTATGCACAATTTATTTGTGCTTCTTTAATTGCTTATTCAGTGATACTTGCTGTAGTGAGAGGTCACAAAGACAACGCCACCTTGCCTTGTAGTCGCTATCAGGACGTTCTACCTGCCTTTCTGGTCACTCACTGAACATTTAAGAGTCAAACTTCTGAAGGGAAAAATATCGTAATGCACTCTGTATGTATATTGTATCTTATATTTGAACAACCAGAATGCAGTTTGACGTGGCATTAAATCTCAAGCCCTTCACAATACAACCGCAGTGCAGTCCCCTACTGATAACACATTACACACATTTGGGTTGACAAAGTTGCAGCATTCTCATGGCAGGGTTGGACATGTTTTGGTTACTGAAAAGATAATTGACACTCTGACAATCTGCATTGGATTGGTTCCATTAAACCTTTATCTGGGTAGTAAAGCTTCTATTGCTTCTTCTGTACCAGTGTTGAAATAAAAGCTTCAGTTTTTTGTATTTTATACGTACTATCCCTAAATAAATTGCATTATTATATGACATTTACCCCCAAGAGTTTAAAAACCACCAGAATGCAATTATACTATTAGTTTTCAAGTGAATAAGTTCTTCTTTTGCACCATAAAAACACCCCTTTAACACTATATTTCTGGTGTTTAAGTGTCTTTGATTCTCACTTAAATCTGCTGCTTTTACTTGGCTTTATGGAGCTTATAGTAAGTAAGTTCCATTGCATTGTTTTTGGCCGCAGCAGGCTGCTGTTTTGCAGCAAAAAAGCTGTAAAAGACTGCTGTACACTATCTGCTTATCACCAAACAGCAAACAGACACAGTTAGGAACTAGCTGGCAAACAAATGGAGCATTTAGCAGCCAAAGAGGTAATCCCCTTGAAGTACATGGAGACAACTTGAGCTAAAATATTGGACTGACATTCATCAGGTGGACACAAGCATGACTCTAAATAAATGATAATGTTTCTCTGTAACTGGATGTGTAAATAAAACTGTCTGGTGTATTCACAACTTAACAGCCAAAACGTCAGTTATTTCAGTGTTATAAAATAAAAATAACTCAAAATAACTGTCGCAGAAATTATGTTAAAGAAGAAACCAACAACAATACACTATCACAAGAACGCGTGGTGAATAGAGATGGGACTGATCCAATCCAGTATCGGTATTCCGGTTCCGATTCAGACATAATACACTATTGGACAGATGTCACTGTTCTACATACAGATCCAGATCCCACATGTTTTTAACACTACTGGAAGTGGTAGCCGAGATGCTAACACTATATGCAGGGCTCAACATTAACACTTGCTCGGGCAAATAAAATCATTCATGAAGTTCAACCTGGCAAGTGAAAAATAAATGTTTTGTTGAATGTAACGATATCTGAAATAAGCTGCGTGTCACTGAGGTGGAGCTTTTCCAACTGAGCTGCATGCGCGAGTCTTGTTTCACTACCAATCGTTTAACAGGACTGACGAGAAAAATCTGACATACTGACACTATAGAAGTTAACTGTGGGGTGAACAATGTTGTTTATGACATAACGTTACTAATGTTGAATATCTCTGGAACATTGCATGCAGGACTTTTTTTTGCCCAGAAGATAACCTTTGTGCGGTCCAGTGCAATCGTGTCCTTCTGAAAAGCTTTGAAATCCAGCCTCAAACTCCAGTATGTTTTTGGAGACTTTCCAAAATAAATCCATCCTGTAATGTCTGATGAGTCCCATGATAAACCCAACACTGAATGTCTCCTGTGATCATTCAGTGACATTATTGTTTTCCCTTTATTAAGCTTTATTAGCAACACAGTGATTCAATCAGGAACTTAAATATCTCAATCTTACAGTGCCCCACAATGGTTGGAAGATGCCATCAAATAAGGTTCCCTGGCATGCACTTTGTTGAGTAATAATAATAATAATAATTTCTACATAAATACTGCGATAACAGTCAAAACAAAGAAATATCCCAACTCCAAACCCTGAATTACTCCTCAAATAAAACAGAATCTGAAAGAGAAGCAGAAATATTTTTGACTGCATGTAAACCCAAACACAGTCCATCAATATTAACTGACACAGAACTGTCCACCGCTAAACGGAAGTTCACTTTCAGCCTCGTGTAACAGTACACATAATAACACCACTGAGGAGGAGGAGGAGAAGGCGGCGTTGGCTCTGGTACTGCTCAATATCAGTATTGGCAGACATCCAAGTTCAAGGTATCGGAATCTGATCTGAACTGAAAAAAGTGGATCGATGCATCTGTAATGCTGAACATACTTTCTCACCAACTCTCTACAGTAGAAGCTGTCACTATGTTGTGCCAATGAATGGGTTGTAAATTAAAATGTTAGGCAGTCAAACTGTGGGGACCCTAAAAGCTTGTGCTGGTCCTGGGTAAATACATTATGCTGTAAGAGGATTTGGCAGAGAATACAATTTGAATGGTTTTGTTTTCTTCCTTCTCTCAGGCCTTAGCTGCAGTTTTATTATCTGAGGGAATTCTGCTCTCACTAACAGTTGGTCTGATTTGGTATGCTATGTCGACAAGAGCCTCAGTTGATTGACTCTATAACTGCACAGAGAGCGAGAAAAGATTTTCCCAGCTTGATTCAATGATGCAGAATACAACTATTACTTTGGATTGAAATGTTTCTGCTCCTGCTCTTTTGGGCTTGTCCTCTTCCATAGAGAGGTAATAATCGTGACTTTTTATCAACTCTAGGGGTAAAATTCACTGATGAATTAGATTCTGCTTCCTAAAGAATCCGTTAACTGCAGCAAAACTAGCCAAATTAGATTGCTGGTATGGGTTACAAAAGGAAGGAAAAGATTAATGGTTGACGGATCTTTCCAGCAAAATGTATTTTTTTTATAGTGAACATCTCTTCCATTAAGAAAAGTTATTAAGGAACAATATAATTTTCATATAGTTTTTAAGTCCTGTTGTCTAAAATGAGACACAATAGATTGGATGGGTCTACTTGCCCACATGTTGTCATTAAAGTGGAAATAAATAACCTCCCAGCAACATCAGTAACATGGCTGCTAGCAGCCTGGCTACTGTCCAAAGCAAAAGCAAACAGAACAAATTCCAATTAGACCTAGAAACTCTGGTCTCAGTGCTATGATAAAGGCAGAGTAAACACCTGGATCTATTAATAAGTAGGCAGGTCTTATTACTTACTGATGTAGTAGAAATAATGTCGGTTTTGAACCCTCTCAAATCCCAGTGATGAGACGAAACGCATATCAACAGGGGTACACACACACTGGAGTGCTTTGCACTGAATGGATGCCCGTCCATTTGTTCTTATTTTACCTCAGTTTCTATCCCTGTCCTTCTTCGCCTTCTTTGCCTTCTCCATCAGCGTTCATTCTTTTTCTTTTCAAGGTTGAGTTTCGACAGTTCAATTTTTTCACTGTTACCTGGGGATAGCAACCGGGGAGAACAATGCATCTTCCTGTTTTGGTTCTGCAATGGTTTCCTTTGTGCTGTAAATTGAAACTTAATTTCTTTGCGAAAATTTGCCCAGTGGCAGCATGAAAAGCATAGTGAAATCTAGGCTTACAGGGAACCAATCTAAATGCTGATGGTGTCACTTGTCTTTAGCCTTTACTCTGTGCAATTAAATTTAATATTTCCGAAGTTGTCTATTTCCTCTTTTAAGACAGCACTCAAGGAAACAAATCTAAAAGACTATTAGATGTCTTGCATTATAGTAATTATTATTTCTTTTATGCACAGTTTTAATAGAAGCTGTTGAGTGATCTTCTCTGTCTTTAACCCCTATCAATGTTCATGTTGCACTATGCAGATTGGGGCAGACAGTCAGTTGAACCAGGCCTTGTGATGCAGTAAATGAGGGTATCAAGCTCTGTTAGACAGCAGTATTCACAGGTGAAGCAGGAAGAGGCAGAAAGCTACAAATTACTGTCTCTCCTTTGCAGAGTGTCATTATAATTTGTAGCTTGCTGATGATTGCTCCCAAGAAGCTATATCTACATCTTATTTGGACTGGGAAACAAGAGTTAATAGGCTTCTGCCTTCAGACCCAAATCCCTTCCAGGCTTGAGTCTTAAAAGCCTTTACATCAAATCACTGCTGGGTGTGTAGAAAATGTGTGCAGTCCACATTGCCTAAAAACTTGTGGTAAGCACTCGGACTGTCCTTGCCAAATTGTCTGGACCCTCTGTGTAAGGAGCATGCAAATGTGGAAGGGACAACAAATGAAGCTTAACTGTAGCACTCCAATTTGAAGGCCTCCAAAGTCATCAGTTTTTCAGCAACCTCGGGAGATAAGGGAAAGCACTCTATATGAGGGAAGGATAAAAAGTGCCAGTCTTTTCGGAAAAAGGTGTACAGAGTGCAGATACAGGTCCTCCAGCACATGACTATAAAGAAGTCCTCTAGTGACTTTTATTTCACATTGAATGCCAAATTCAGTTGTCTTTATTTTTACCCTTGCAGCTATTTAAACATTCTAGATCTGCAAGGCAGTCAAGACATGTTGGAAATAGGGGTGTCGCGACATATACTGATATTGACATAAGTGTTATTAAAAATGAAATATGGATGTCATGTTTATGTTACACACATGATAATATTGTGTAAATAGCTACGTGTTGACAGTTTCCACAGCAAATTTGGGGTTTTTTTGGCCTCTAACAGAAAAAACAATGGGGCTTTTACTTAACATACTAAATAAAGCCAGCAGTCATCAATGGGCTACTACAGTATATAAATACAAATATACAGTATAGTACGTCTACTGTATTGACATTGATCATTGTTATTCAAGACTGAATAAGAGACAAAGATTCAAAGTTGTATTCTCACTCTACCATCATTAGGAGTTTGCACAGCCTTAATTTCCCATTCCTCCCCCGTCTTAGAGGTACCAACATATAAATTGCATACACAACTAATGGCAAAAGGCTGTTTGAGTGCAACAGCTGACACACACACAAGGAGACACGTGCGTCCCAGTTAGAGAAGTACACTTTGATACATCTGACCCTTGGGATGCTGGTATTACCATGATCCAAAGGCAAGAGTGCAGCCTGGAAATGGAAACAAACTTTTAAAAAAAAGGAAAGGAAAGAAATGCACCAACCCTGTGCTGCAAAATATTTCCAGATTTATTTCTACAATTGTAACAGCAGCCGTACCTCATGACCCCTACAGTGACAAACAAAATAAACAGTGACATGAGGGTTCATCTTTAATGATTCTTCGTAATAAAAAAAAAACTTATTCTGCATTATTCTTTTGCTTTGCATTTTTTAGCTTCTTCTCATCAACACAACTTTTCTTAAGTGAGCATATTAAAAATTGATATTCCTCCTTTCATGTTGAGATTCTTTGTGCTCCCACACACACACACACATACACGCACGCACACACACACACACACACTTTCAGCTTTTGATGAACTTCCTGCTTGAATGAGCTCAAAAGGTTTGAAAGTGAAAAGGGACTTCATATCAAAGCTAGAAAGAATTTTTTTTTTTTTTTTTACCCGTTTCCCCTATTCTTTTTTTAGCAAGGAGTGTCATTGACTGTTCTTTTTAACAGCAGCTTGATTTCGTACATTTTCACAAAGTGCTACTCTCAGCCATTTCCTCAAAACTATTTTAATCATAGCACATCATGTTTATTAGATTAGAATTTCTGATCGTTTTCAAGTGTTCTTGCTACTACTGATCTGTGATCAGCGAGATCAAAAAGTCTCTGACCCAGTGTCCTTCTGTTTCTTACTACTACACTCCTGTTTGTGGCACTGCTCTGTGTTCTACAGTTTGTTGTTTTTCTCCCCCCTTCAGGTCAGTTCCTCTGGGTGAACAGATCAGCCTTTGGTGGCCCCTGGGTGCTAAGTCCTTGGCTGTGGGGGGGTCAGGGTCCCTGCAGCCTGGACATGGCTGTGTTCCTCCACCCCAAGCAAAGTGGTCAATACACCATATGGCTCATAGAGCGAGACAAACCTCCCCTTGCCCTCTTCTCCACTGACACGCTACCACGCATCACAGGGTAAGCACTTGTTTTCTACACGTATAAGAAGACGGGGTGGGGGGAAGTGGATTGGTTTGAATTGGAATAATCTATTCCCAAACCTGTGTACATCTGTTCCATTAGTGGTAAAGATAAAGAAAAAGAAAAATTTAACAGAATCAAATGACACCCTAGCTGAAAGGCTTTTTATATGGAGATGGTGTACGAGGGAGTGAAAGCTGGGTAAGAAGGGAAAATAGGTTGTTTGAAATACATGTCATTTGCTTTTGCAGCAGCTGGGCACCATTCAGCAATTATGGCATGCAACCTTCCTATGTGACTAATCCCTAATAAACACCAGGTCCGTGCTCCTCTCCTTTTCATTGAGGTTTTGCAGAGATCTGAGAGCAATAGGGTAACAGAGGCCAGGACATTACTCATTTCAAAAGATTCTCTTCTAAATACTTAATATGTGTGGTCGTATCCATGTGATGCCAGCCTTTATTAGCATAGCTGTACTTCTATGTGTACCGTAGGAAATTGTAATAGAAAGAGCAACTCTCTGCTATGGACATGTTTCATGTTGCCCTTGTATATTATCTCATAAGGGCATTGGAATCAGATGAATGACACGCTTTATGCAACTCCCCTTTTTTCCATTGCTGTTTGTTTGTGGGAGCGAATGTCCACTGATGTTTGCGTGTGTTTATGTGAACATTCACATTGGTATAAGGAAGCACTGCAGGGATGTGCTCATTACATGTGTGACGGATTAGATTGTGCGTTTGTGTGCTCTCATTTGTAGTCAGAGGTTGCCATCCACCCACACCATCTCTGCTGTTTGGAGACTCGCTCAGACAAACTCCACACATTTCTATTCCGACGGGACGACGCTCATATCATAAAAAGAGGGAGCAAAAACAAAGGCAAGAAGAGCCACCCGCCAACATTGTAAGAGTCAGTCAGCTTATTAATTGCCAACCTGAGCCCTTGCCTTTGAATCTTGTGTTTTGACATTTTTGCTCAATTCAGCAGTGAGGACATTGAGCACAGAGTTAGCCAAGAGGGAAACAAAATACCATCATACGCAATGATTCCTTACATGAATCAAAACTTATCAGACTTCATTTCATTCTTTTCTAGTGATACTTGGTGTTAAAATGCCTGAAGCAAAGGCAGCAGCCTTGTCTGCATAAACCAAAAATATCCACATCACAAGCACGTTCCCACTGGAGTAGGAATAACTTGGCGCTATTTGGAAGCTGCTCACACAATGTTGCATTGATTAACAATTCATTATGTCTGTTGATGCGTTTCACTGTAACAATGACATTATTAATGCAATAAAAAAATAAATTAGGGATGCCCCAGTAAATACTGTTGCTTCAATAATTTAAACAACATTGTTTTTGTATCATTACCCAATGTTCAATCAAGAAGCCTCTAAACAAGCATCCAAGCTCCACTACAGCCATCAGCCACTGAGGGGATGCTCGCTTTGAAAGCCCTGCTTCCCTGCCAGCATTGCATTAATGTTGCGTCACTTCTGATGGAATTGTCCAAGTCAATTCTCAATGGCGAATGCTTTATCCTCTACAAGTGCTCTGTGAAAAATTTGACTTTCTTTTCTGTGGTGTATTGAAAAGAAATGTGTGTACATAGGGTGAAATGAAAACAGGGATTCCACCTGGCACGGCTGTGTTGCGTTCTGGTTGCGATTTGGCCACCGGAGATGATCGCGGCCATTCTAGACGATGCTTGTGATATCAAATGATGCACCACAGTGCGTTTCAGAAGCGTCCCAGAAGCATCCCTCTCTCCTCTGCTCTGCCTAAAATACACAGCTAGTCTATTTTTGCAGCACAAAGCAGATTCAGCCTTGCAGGAAGTCAGACCCAGAAACGGTATAAAGAATCTGGTCTATTTTCAAAATAAAACTTCCTGTGCAGACTCCCAATCATATCACATCAAAACAGACAAAAAAGAAACCGTTTAACTACCATACTTACGTACTTTGTGTTATGAAATGGTGAAATTAGTATGACTAAATAAATTAGGGGCTGCGTGAGAAGGTGTCATCACAGGACTCGGCCTACTTTATGTTTTCTTATAATATTATCTTACACCCCATCCATTAGACACATATCCACATGCATATACAGGATAATGCACTTACTGTATGCTTATGAAATCACTTTCTTTACATGAATACTGTATGCACCAAATGGCCTCAGTTGCAAGGTACATTAAAGTAATGCTCAATTAAATGAGTGTAGGTATCAGAACCATCCAGTGTGACAAAATGCAGCTATGCATTCATGTGTAGGATGTCATTTAAAGCATGGCATGAGAGCAGCATGAACTGAACGATGACTTGTATAATGCGTGGCAAGGAAGCATCTAAGGACACCAGTGTTTCTACTAATTTTTGACAAAGTAGGTAAATAATGGCGATAAAGTGATAAAACATCACAAAAGGTTGAGAGGACATAAACTGAGCATAATTTGCTGAATGTTACAGTAGGAATTATAAAATCCCTCACGTCTTTGTTTTAAAATGTAATGCAACATGGTCAGTTTGAAAATGTTATTGTATCTCTCATGGTCATGATGTCCCAAACAAGCTGCATTCATTTTAATTTTAAATTGAACCAGCTGTAATCCCTGTAAGTAAACAGGATTATTCTTTCCACTAACCTAATTATCCAATTTAAACAGTCCCATAAATGAAATAAAAAGCAGCCTCAACGCTGACATCATACAGTATGCATCTGTGTATTCGCTGTAGATACACTTAAATGGTGAGTGAATTGCCAACTGCATTAGTTGGATCCAAATTAAAATATAAAAATCAATATACATGTAGGCCAATATTAAGCATGTTCGAATGAAGAAAAAATGCTTTTAACTTTTATTGGTCGCATGTCCAAGACCTATCTGTTATAATATGATAAAAACACATGGTCATGACTACAATTAGTTGGGGTTTTTTTAATAATAAAAATAAGTACAATATCATGAAACAGCTGTTCTCTGAAGTAGACCCAGGTTTCATCTGTTAATGGTAGCAGTAGGCAGAGGGGGCAGAGTGCATTCATTTTGATTCTGTTGAGTTAAATAGGCTATTGAAGTAATATAAACCATCCTGCTAAAGAAAACATTATTTTATATTTGAAGTCGATTTTCCCCTTAAGCTACTGGGTTTTATCAAAGCCCACAAAAAACAGATGCTTAAAAACAATAAATTAAATATTATGATTAATAATATAGCTCTACATGTCTTTAGTTTATTTAAAGCTATTGTAATTACATCACAGGACCAACTAGTTTAGGTGGAATATATGTGTTTTATGCAATGATCCAAGTGCCACTTCTCCCCAATATTTTTTTTCAAATACCACACACCACACAGTAAAAATTCTCTCTGAAACAGGAGTAATGATTCATCCACCCAACAGAGTGTGTCTTACAGCCATGCTTTGTGGGTTCTTCAATGGGCAAAGCCAAACTAGAGTAAGAGAGATGGCTCAGCTCAAGGCCCTTTGACTGGCAAAGCAGCACATTCATCCCTGGCAGGCCTTTACAAAGCCTCTACTCCTCCATTTTGTGCTCGCCAGAGCCAACTTCCAGCTCTTGGACCATAATCGCCGTGGAGCCATGATGGGATCCTCATAGCTCTGGATCTGGGAGCACTGCCAGAGGGAAGGCTGCAATTGCTAGAAGGGATGAAGGTAACTTAGAACTGAGGTTTTCGGCTTTTTGGCCAAACCGCCATAACGCATCAGGGACAGGGAAGGAGCCATTATGTGCCAATGTGGTATGCTGGAAGATGAGTGCCCTTTTGACCCAAAGCTCCACAGAGTTTTATTCCAACCAAAGCTCAGATGCTTTTGCTGGATGTTCCTCAAAAAAAGCTGTGCTCTAGGTTTTACTTCATGAGGCAGTATATACAGTAACTCGTTCGACCGACACATACTATAGGGAGCTGACTGGTAAAAGTTAAGAAGCCTGGAAATTAGATGTCTGATCTGTGTGTGATTTCTTTGCCTTTTGCATTTTAGGTCGCTATTATGTGGTGTTGCAACTGTTAGTGATAACCATTTTTTGTTTTGTTTTTCTCAAATGGTTTGCATAGTCGTATTGTATTACTTACCAACATTGACCAGTTAATTAAAAGAGTATCACATGCTGTTACGCAAAAAATTCAATCCCTTGTTGTTTTTGTTTTCGTCGTCTTCTTAAATAAATCATAGTACAGACTCTAACTACAGACTTATCACTAATTAGTACCTACTGATCTGTAAAAAAAAATGTCACCACAAACACTATGAAAGTTTTCATCCCTGCCAAAGCAAGCAGCATTGTGCATTGTGGGTGATTGCTCAGCGACAGTGGCTCAGAGGGAATCTGAGCGGATACATTTGTATTTCTTGACATACTCTCCATCTCTGTCTTCTTCTGGCTCCTCAGTAGCCTTCTTTGCGATGATGCTGTTTCAGATGGAAATGAGATTCATTATTACATCAGCCACCACTGCCACAACACTGTTCTCACTGCCTTTTCTACCATTTCCCACAGAAAGGAGGCAGCAGCAGTACTGTCATTGGCTAAGACAGTGGTTCTCAACCTGGGGGTCGGGACCCCCCGGGGGGTCGCGAGATAATTTCGGGGGGTCGCCAGATGGTTGTGGAGAAGAAAATAAATTAACATATTTTAGACTGGGGAATGATTTTCACATTACATTGCCTGTACCAGTGACATAATATGCCTTAGAATAGATTTTATGTGTTTGTGAGAGTAAAAATGTACGTGCACATGAGTTTCTTTTTTGACACACACACATGCACACGAAAAAAAAAAACTCTTTCATTTTTTATTGTTTATGCTATTGTACTATTGAACCAAGCAGCTATACCCAGTTTTGCTAGCGCTCACATCAACTATGGAGCGATGGCTTCTCAGAAAAAGTGTTCCAGCTCAAGACTCGAGCCAACAGGACGTATCTTAAAGTGGGTCACCTGAAAGTCTGACAGCAGCAGCAGCAGCAGCATCAACTGTGAAACGCAAGGCACCAGTTCCAGCAGAGCCCCGAGCTCCCGACAAGGTTTGGAAATATCAGCCTGACTTTCTGCAATACGGCTTTACATGCATGAATGTGCCTGGAGTACATTGGACCACACCTAGGTGCTGACTGTTAAAACTAAACAAAACTTTAATCACAAACAAAGCTTTATTTATTTACATTTATTAATCAGAACATTCACAATAATCATTCAAAATCAGCAGGAGGTGTGTAGAAACAGCTGTTTACAGTTTACGTCTCTCTCTCGCTCTCATTGACTGTCCCTTCATTTCCCTTTGAAGTGAAGGCACTTCTGTCCCTTCACTTCCCTGTCGTTTCCCTTCTGTCTGTGGATTGTTATTCGGGACAAAAGTTCTTTTTACAGCCATGGAAAGCAAGCAGGTTAAGAAAGTTGTGTTCTGTCTGTCTGCCTGTCTATCGATGTCCTCTGCTCCATTTCAGCACTATGGACATCCTGTATATGCATGTGGATATGTGTCTAATGGATGGGGTGTAAGATAATATTATAAGAAAACATAAAGTAGGCAGAGTCCTGTGATGACACCTTCTCACGCAGCCCCTAATTTATTTAGTCATACTAATTTCACCATTTCATAACACAAACACCTCACTTACTTAGCTGTGTGGCTTACAGTTATAATTAAATATTACACAAACGTGTATTTACCGATTTTTTTTAATTTATACCGCGAACACCAATCTGATTATTCTCGAACCACTGGGCTAAGACATTCTCCTCGAAGCTTGCCATTTTCTGCACTTTAGTCAACATTCCATGATGAAACCTTTCAGGCAAATTGACACATGAAAGGGAATACACACAAAAGAAGTCACCCCTGGCTTCTATGGTTGTCAGGTGCTACTCTTATTTTACATTCTTGCATTTTGCCGCATTTCCACCGCAGTAAATTTCCCCAGGGACTAGGAACCATTGGAGGAACTCTGCATTTTAGCCAGGTCTAAATTAAGCTGCAGGATCCAGGGTCTAAATTAAGCTGAAAATATCTATGCTCAGGGAGTAGTACTTTTAAGGCATACAGTAACTCTGGGGGTGGGGCTGGCTAAACTTTGTAATTGGTCAAGTACTTGAAGCATCTTATTTCAGCTGCAATTTTCAAAAATCTGCTGCCGCAAACTGCAACATGGACATATAAACGAAAGCATCGAACAGATGGTTCAACGAGAAAGATCAATGTGTATAGTTGAGTACAAATATCATGTGGAAAAAGGGCCTTTGCCTTTTCATTCTTCAGCTGACTAATTTGCCTATTTGGGTCTTTAGACCATGGTGAAAATGTGGAGAGCAAGCCAAAGACTGAAGGAACTTTTTATTTCCTTAAAAGGTAGTTCCTGGGACAAAGGTTCCTAATCCTTTGGGTGAAAATGCGGCTTTTGTGAAACATTGAACTCGTTCTCACTCCCACTAACCAAGTATGTTTGTGCCTAAACCTAACCACATTACGACAGTCTAAAACTTAATGTGTCATAATATGTGAAATGTTTCTCAAAAAGTTTTTTTTGTTTTTGTTTTGAAAGTCTAACCAGAAGTTGCATATTTATTATTGCTAACTTGACTGCCGAGCCGTGAATGTGCAGAACTGACACTAGAGGGGTAGTCTCACACAGCCAGACCTATCTCCACCCGCCAGCGCTGGAGAACAACCAGAACAACCCATCATCATTCTGGTATAAGCCCTGCCTTGTTTGTATTTCTCTAAACCAATCACAATCGTCGTGGGTGGTGCTAAGCCCAGGAAGCAGCGACGGTGCCCTTGCAAAATAGTCTCGGCAGGGAACTTGTTTTGATGGAACATTTGCACGTGGGGAGGCGAGCCCTAACATTAAAATGGCTCAATCCCCACAAAAGAAAACTCCACATAAAACAGTAAAAGGCGTATGTCGACTATGTGATACGACTTTTACTGATAAAAGAGACAAACATAACTTGATCCTCAGTGCCCTAGAGGTGAAGCCTGCCTATACTTTAGGTCTTGAGGAGCTAACTGGACTTGTTAAAACCACAGATGATTTAATAGCTGTATGTAGCTCTTGCAGAACGTTATTAAACCGACATCACAGAAGCTCGTGTGAAGTGGAATGGATCGGTACATTGGTCAAGTCAATGTCAGCGGCGAATAAAAGAATGTGCCAAATCAACTCTCCATTCATCTTTGCCCACGAATGTTTTAGCAGATCCATACACAATGGAGTACTGGCCAGCAGCTATTTTGTCGCCCGTGTCTGGATCTTGCTTGGCGTATGCTGCAGCTACTCCCCTTGACTGCAGGGTTTTCACTTGGTCCTCCATAATCGCAACCAAGGGGGACACTA
>JBBPCS010060821.1:0-17627 GCA_037974645.1 Hollardia meadi
GAGCAGCTGAGAGAACAGGTGAGTTTGCTTGCCTTGATGATGTGGGCGTGACTGACAGGTAGAGTGAATCATGACAGCTGTCAGCAATCACTAGTGGAGTAAAAGTTACAATATTTGTCTCTGAGATGCAGAGGAGTACAAGGATGAAGCTGCATAAAATGGAAGTACAAGTACTTTAAATGTACTGTACAGTACTAGAGTAAAAGTTACATTCCACCACTGTACACTGGTTTGTGAATGACATTGTTTTGAGTTGAGCACATTCAGAGAGGACAACCCTCTTAAATTTAGCCTTAAGAGTGAGCCATTGCTCAGTCAAAGGAAGGTAAAATGTTTCATAACGATTATGTTATAGAAGCTCGAAGCTTGAACACAGCTTCTCAAGTCTAAATTAATTATAGATACCAAAATTTTGCATTGATTAGTAACTGGCAGATGGAGCAGTGGACTTGGCTCATAAAGCTGTAATGAAGGAGATGTTTTAGACCTTCCTCTCACACTCATTTCTGCTCACAAGCCCAACGTGGGAGTGTTAAACAGTTTGAAATATTTCGGTTCAGATCATCATCACATTATGATGAAACCTTGATTGTGTAACAGAGTGTGAAAATGTAAGAAAAAGGGAAACAGCAAGCAGACATGGAGAACTGCTAAATACAGTATATAGTGATCGGGCAGGTTAGGGAAATATAAAATAATATTACATCATACATGTTTGTGTCCCTGTGCCTGAGGAACAAAATAGGTCATCTGTCAGTGTCTTCCAAAATGACCCAATGCGACTTTTGGTAAGAAATGAGATGTGAGCCACAGTCTCTAGTGAAAGTCAGGTATTTGTCATCCGTGGCAATGGATAGCGGGGGAAAATACATGATGATATGGCGAGATATTTTGAGGCATTATAAAAAGGACACACTACCTCTGTCTCTTCTTATAGAGCCACTTTAAGTATTTGAACACAAAAACGATGCGCTCCTATTTCTTTTTTAATAAGGTTTAATAAGGGTTCACTTCTCACCCTCATCCTGTCAACCTTACTTCTTCTGAAAATGTATTTTTATTTATTTATTTATTTCCAATGAGACAGCATCTAGAAGCCATTAGAGGAAATGCATATTAAGGCACTGTTGTGCTGGCTGCATTACTCAGCTCTTGTGGTTTCTTGTTTGTCTTATTAACTGTATTATGGCATTTTTCACCTGCAAGTAACAATAAACTAACACTGGCCAGCTGGTATTGAAGATTGAATATTACCACATACTTGGCTTAGCATGTGAAGAATTTCTACATGGCTTTTTCCATGCCATTCCGCCTCTGTCTCTGTCCTACTTTATTTCTCTGTCATGTTTCTATTCATCTTCACTCTTGTCACATTTGAACTTTTTAATATTTCAGTGCTTTTCCCTTCCACAGGAGTCTCTCACATATGCCACTTTTCTTGGCTTTCTACCTTTTATGTCCCTCTTCCAATATCTCCAACATGTCCGTAGGGTTAGGTTTGAGTTGATACTGTGAAGCTCAACCCCCCACCCCTTCCCATTATGAGGGAGGTGAGAAAGGCAGGGCAGGAAACTTGGGTCTTGGGAAGTATAATGTTCGCCACGAAACTGAAATTAAACCTTTGGTCCTGGACAGGGTTTTTTTCCCTCATAATTTATTTCCTCTTTCTTTTTCATGATCTTTCATCTGTCTTGTGTCTTTTCTCTTTCAGCACTTCTACTTTTATTGCAAGAGCTCAACCACAAGAAGGGCATGGCCCCCTTCTCTTCACTTGTGGTATTTCGAGGTATTATTTATCAGATAAGACATGGGTCAAGATAAAAACTCAAAGTTCATGTCAAATATATTTTTCCCAAAGATGGTTTCTGACATTTTAGGTAGTTTTTTATCATGCTGATGTATTTTCAAACGTTCATTTTTCTGATAAGTTTGGTTTTAATTATACTTAACAAATATATAAATGTAACACTTTTGTTTTTGCTCCAATTTTTCATAAGTTGAATCACAGAAATAAAGGACTATTTTATGAACAGAAGTTAAAATCCATGCTAGTAAGCATTTCTCCTTTGCCAAGATAATCCATCCACCTGACAGGTGTGGCATATCATACCTACAGTATCTCACACAGGTTCTGACCTCTACTGGACTCTAAGGTATTACTCTCCTCCAATCACGATCACATATTGGCCAACTGAAAACTTCAAATGAAAACTGAAGACGTAGCCAGTAGTATCTAAATACTTTGGAAAGCCTCTGCCGTAAAAGACAGTGAAACTGCCGTTAGCTATCCTTTTTGTCTTCAGGAATCAGTGAGTTTGCCCACTGCATATGTAATCTTCTCCATGGATTGAGTCGCCAAGAACCTCAAGCATGCCCGGCCTGTCCCGGGGTCAGAGACCACAGACGCGCACGCCTACTGCTTCGAGTGCCTCAGCCGGGATCATGCAGAAAACATCGTTCAGCAACTGCCGGCCTGCATTGAATGCCGAGCGTTTCCCCTGGTGAGAGGGCAGCAGTGATGGGATCACTTTCGCTGCTGGTCTGCGACGAAAGCAAGATGGAGACAGCTACATACGGTAGCGCTCTCAAATGCCCTATGCCACCACCTTTCATCATGCCAGCTGAGACAGCCCGTCTGTTACCACAGTCGCCTGGATGGTCGGGGAACAGGAAGCCGCTTCCTTCCCTGCAGTTTGACATGAGAGATGCTGGGATATTTTGACAAAATATTCCAGTTGGGTGTGCAGCTGGCTGCGGCAGCAAACAATTCTGGAGTGTTGGGAGTGAGTATTTGGGCCACAGCGTAGGCCAAATTAACAATCTGATTCAGGGTGTTGTGAGCCTGCTTCACGTGTGGCTAGGTTTGACTACCGTTCCCAAATCTGATTGGGATGATCTCCTGGGAGCCCCCGTTTTGACACAAGGGCTCTTTGGATCGATTTCCTCAGTGGCCCAGTGTCTAAAGAGACTGGAGGAGGAGTTCCCGCAGCTCGCATTAGCATGCTACGTTGAACGCACTGCCCCCATCATATGCACGGATCAGTTGTTCTTTTGCATCGGGGATGGCATAGCTGGAAAAGCACTGCCCAAGAAGTGCCTTGCCAGTTGGTTATGGGAGTGTATCTCTCGGGCCTATAGTCGGGGCGGGATGTGACCCTCCCTCTGTGGTCTTTGCACAGTCAAAAAGCGGTGTTGTGGTGTCGGTGGGTAATTTCTACAAAAACTGTCAGAAACCGTCTCTGTGAAGCTCATCTGTGTGCTCATCGTCCTCACAGTCCCAATCACAGTGCCAAGTTGCAATGAACACAATTCCTGGAAGCCGAAAACATACCAGTTTTGCATGGCCCGCATATTCACCAGACATGTCACCCACTGAGCATGTTTGGGATGCTCCGCCTCAGCCTAGATAATCTTAAATCCAGTTTAAATCAAATGCTCCATCTCGCCCTCACATGAACAGGGGCTTTAATTGTGTGTGTCCAAAAAACATGCTAGCACAGTATTGCTAACAACTGTGATCGCTCTAGATGTCATACTGGTAGAGACTGTAGAGGTGGAGGTGGAAAGTGAAGATGGCTGAAAAGATGAGGCAGGAAGGAAGTTTGTGTGATGTAAATGGGAGAGATAGCACGGTAACACCACTCTGTAGAGACACACAGAGAGAAAATGACTGTAATGATGATGTTATCAGTCAATCACTCACTGAGACAACCTTTATAAGCACACAATAAAAACTCTCACACACAAACAGGTCCAGAGCAACAACATTTTAAGGTGGCACTTTCTCTTGCACATGACAGTATAGGTCATGTTATTTATCCCTCCAGAAGTCCTGTTGTTTGTCTCACCCTCTTGCTTTTTTTCAAAATTTCCCATGGAGGGATGAATGTGGGACACTATGGAATTGTCATCCATGGTAAAAATGCCAGAAGAAATCTGTAATGAAACTCATCTCTACACTGGAAGGATTTGCAGTGCCTGCTCAAATCAGATTTTTCCACTTTTGTGACACAGACCTCATCTCTTCAATGCTATCTAAACAGTGAAAAATCTAATTCTCTACTATTTTAATCCCCCTGTAAAGACAAGGAGGCAACAAATTAGATCTTTTACAGGTAGTGAAGATACATCGTGTCTATATTGGTAGTCATTACCGAGGATCCTATTTATTCTGCTTTAGCTCTCTATACACTTGCAGAAGTTCCTGATGTCCTTATATTAGTCTTCTGGTGCTCTTAAATCATTTTTCCAAGACAGAGATGATATTACATGATTCCCATCTCACTTTCACAACTTCTTCTCTCTCTCTTGCTCCCTCTCCCTTTCTCTCTGTGTGTGTCAGATAGGATTCATGTACCTGATCTATTTAGGAGAGTGGGCAACAGTAGAGACTAAGGCACTAAGACACATCCTGCTGGCGAGGACCTTGTTTAAAAAAAATAAATAGATACACACATGTAGCGTGCAAGCACACACATACTCGCAAACACACATACACGTGCAAGTTCAGGCATTTTTTTTCAAGTTTTGTAGATATTGTGTGTGGCATAACTGGTTCAGCGCCCTCATTTTAGATTCTTTAATCTAGTGTCTAAAAAAAAAAGTGTTTTGAGGAATTAAGTAAATCTTGCTTTATTTTCATATTGTGAAAGATCATTTCATAAATTTTTGATACGATGCAGTGGCTGTGCCATGGATTTTATTAATCTTAGCGACATAACAATTGCTTGGCCTGATGATGGGGGACACTCTGTTGATGCTTGGAGGGAATTTGTATGTTTGCTTCCACAAGGAGGTTAGAGGTCAGTTACAGAACATTGCCTCTGGATGTAATAGAGATACAGTGTTTTGATCAAGGCCACTTCAGTGGGGAGGATGCTTGTTTCTAGGGCAGTGCTTCTTAATATTTTATTTCATTAGATAATGGGCTTTAAATATGTATCCCAGCTCCACATTAAGTGTTAATAAATGCAGTGCATCCTTAAGTTAGCAAAAATGTAATTTTCACTGACATACACAGACACAGACAACTGCTGCATGAATGTTCACACAGAGGCTAGCTATGACACACAGAAAAAAGTTACACAATGGCTATATCCCAGCATGTATTCACACACACCTAGAGGCAGTGTTGTAAAAAGTACCCAAAAGTCATACTTGAGTAAAAGTAAAGAAGAAGTAGTGCTAAAAAAGTGAAAGTTACCGATATGAAAAGTACTTGAGTAAAAGTCTTAATGTGTCAGATGTTAAATGTAATTTTACATAAAGTATATTTATACATATATTTAAATGTATGTATTTGCTGTGTACCAGGGTTCAACCGATTATTGGCCTGCCCATTAATCAATCCGATATTCAGCATTTGATTATCAGCTTTAGTAGGGGGGTTTTCTGGCTTTGATGCACAGTATCTAGTAACTAAAGGTGTCAAATAAATTAGTGGAGTACAAAGTACAATATTTGCCTCCCAAATGTATGGCAAGTGGTATAAATACATGGAAAATAGAAATATTTAAGTGAAGTACCTCAAAATTATACTGAAGTACACTACATGAATAAATGCACTTAGTAACATTCCATCACTGCCCAGAGACATGCTTGTACATACACAGATAAACAGAAATCCACATCCAGGGGTGCCATCACTGTGAGGCAAGTCAGAGTTAGGGCAGTGTGATGGCATTATATAACAGGGGTTATGGCACGGCTAAGCATTTATATCTGGGCTTACAACAACTCTACACGGAGTACACCGACATGTGTGTCTGTGTCTGTGATTGTGGAGAGAGAGAGAGAGAGAGAGGGGGGGGGGGGGGGGGTGTTATGAAATCAGCTAAGGGAAAAGACAAAATGTCTGTGTAACGAGGAGTGGTTTAAAAAAAATGAGACAGGGATTAAGACAAACCAACAGCAACACAGATTTAAGAGGCTCCTGAAGATTTGCTTAAAGGCAAGCAAACTGCCTTTTCATGGCAGGGCTGTTTCAAGGCAAGTCTTATGTAATTAGTGTATAGGTTGAGGTAGTTTAATGTGTCTATCATTTTCAAAGGGTCCATTGTTCAGCACAAGGCAGGGCTAGCAGATATTACTTAACAGTTAACTAGGGAAAAATTAACTTTTATCATAATGAGTGGATGAATTCAAATTTAACTAAAAAATATGGTAGAGGTCACCTATAGCTGTGTCTTTCTGGATGGGGTGTATTTATACAGTTTGCTTGGTATAGGTCAATTGTGGAGGTGCTGATGTTACAGACTCATCTAAACACCTGTGCATATAATGATTTCTACAAAAATGTCAACAACAAAAAATAACTAGTTTTAGCTCTTGATCTTTAGCTCTCACACCTTTTTGCAGAGTCATGTGTTATGTTTTACAAAATAAAAAAAACATTTTAGTAATTTTTAAAGAAAGAACAAGCATATAAATAAGGAATCTGTGGCAAAATTAGCACAGCTCCAGTGGGACAAAGTAGCTGAATATTTGAATGGAAGCATACAAAATGTTGTTATACTGTGCTACCATCATAAGTTACAGCAATTGTAATTTGGTATTTTGAAATATCTCCTGGAAGGTGCACACTCCAGCATCGAACATATCACAGTAGGCTGCCAAAAGTATTACAATACATTTTTGACTGATGCTGTCTGAAAATCAAACAAAGAAGTCAAACAGTGTGCAAACACCGCTGATATGAAAAGGATAATCTGTTTGGCCACCAAGACGCTGTAAGACATTTCTAGAGTCTCTGCTTACAACTGTATTGCAACACAAAGATAATCTTAATTTGTTTATGAGAAGCAAGTTGGTTTTCAGGCTGCTGTTGAAAAGCAAATTTCTATATCTTGGAGAATATCAAACTAAAAATGGACAAAGGAGGTGTGAGGGCCATAATTTTAGACTTAAAGCATTTGATGCTGTCAACGACCAAATAGTCATTAACTAACTAGCCATTTTTAATTTCCCTTCTAACATGCTGAATTGGATGAAGTCCTATTTTACAACACATCACCATTCAACGAAATGACTGTGCCCCAGGGATGCATCCTGGGATCTTTCTTTTCCATTGTTTATGGCTTACATTGACTTACCATTGGTTTAAACAGTGTGTGAAGTTAAGATGTATGCAGACGAAACTGTGATTTACGTCCATGCATCTTACTGTGATCCCAAAGTCAACGTAACTGTCAAATATTTTGGTATAATCCTCGACTCCACCTTATCCTTATCCACAATTTCGAAGTCAAAGGGATGGCGATATTGCCAGGAATGGAAGGCTGTGTTGGAGGGACACCATTCTTTTTTTCTTGCACCAAGTCCACTACAAAATGGATACCGCTTTGCTCAGCACAGCAAAAAGTTGTTGTTGTTGAGTGCAGTAGTCCCTTTGTCGCATCTTAAATGGCTTTATGTCACATGAACTTTTCTTGCCATATTTTGGAGACGTAATCAAGCGTTATTATTATATATTTTTTCAAATATAATCAAGGTTTATAACAGCTACTTAGTTTTTGTGATCCAATTTCATGTAATCTGTTACTACAGAAACCCGTGTATTTGAAATATCAAGAAAAGATGCAGGCAAGTAGAAAAGAGTATGAAGCAGTTACACTCTGTGCAACGTAATCAACACACCCATTCTCGCTGTGAATTGCTGTGACAATTAGCTACTCGATTCACACATGGGCTCAATCAGACATTAAATGGACTACTCAGGAGGTAAAGGATAAAGAGGTTAAAGTCTGTTTAATGTTCAGCCCATCTGATTCAGACATTTGTGTTCACACATACTGCTCCTCAGGGTAATGTCTGGATAAGTTCAAGGTTGCAGTGCATGTGTGAAAGGGACTAGAGAGATAAGAAATAAAGGAAAGGGAGGGAGGGTAGATGAAAGGAAAGTTGAGTTAAGTTGTGGTGTAAGTGCATGCGTGCGTGCGTGCTTGCGTCTGTGTGTGTGTGTGTTAGCCTGCAGGCAACAGATCTGAATGGCTGTCCCAGATACCCAAATAAGTCTCCTCATATAATTCTACATCACAATTGCTTTAGTCAGCAGGGATGAGACACACATGCACACACATGCACACACTCTTGTGCATATGATCACCTCAGCATCATCAACTGCCACTCTCATCTCACCTAGTTCATCTGCCTCTGTATCGCTGGCTATAATGTGGATAGGTGGGACTGAGTGCTATACTGTCAAACATCTTAAACACACACACACAGTTGTGTTTCCATCACTTCAGATGACATTACATTGACCTACATTTGTTTTCTGGAGACTAAGCCTAACAGTAAATATAACCACTAATTGAGCAATTTGTGTTCAGGCAGGCCACGGACGTCAAGCTCAGCTCACGATCCCTGCTAAATCAGCTGATCTAAAAGCCAACCATATCAGCTGATGGCTCAGCTTTTTATGCTGTGTCTGACATAATCAATGCCATTTCTGTTGACATTTATGCCTGCTCTGTTCTGTACTGGGGGGCGGGGTTTGGTGCTTAGCCCCCTGCCTTAGCCTTTCCATGTAGGTATATATATGGCAGGGAGGTGTGCTCTCCCTGCTTTAGGCTTCCACATAAGCACATGAGGCACATGAAAGGGCAGGGAGCTCCCAGAACAGAGCCATACCGCCAAATTTAATTTAATGCAAATGGAAATCTACGTTTCTTTGACTATAGTGGTCCTTAACTTAACTTGCATTTTGTCCCAGTATGTGACCTCTGTAAACAGATTTATGTCCCCACAACATGAGTACACCACACACGCATTAGTTTAAGATCAGGATGTACCATATGGTTCTCAGAACACTTATGATGAACATTTTCTGCTGTTTTTTATATTTGCATATATATATGCATATCTGTCTTAAATGCATGTGTGTATGTGTGCACATACACACATGCATTTAAGACAGAGTGATACACAACAGACGTTCTTTGATTGTGTTATTTAAGGCCTGTGATTCTCCATGAAAAAACATTTGACACACACACTCACACACAGAGCCAATTAACACCTCAGTCTCCCTGTGGTATGCCGCAATCATGCTAGATATTTTTAATCAAACCTGAGTGCTCACATAGCTGCACACCTGCAATGCACTCATTCATATCCACCATCACACACGCAAAAACAAATACACACAGTTTCAGTGATCTGGAATCATATGAGCTACAAGTTTAGCAACAAGTAATTACGGTGTGTTAGTGATTAGCCTAGTACACAATTAGCCTCTAGCCCTAGCATGCTCATTTACTGTTTGCAAGGGGAATGTGATGGGATAGGAACACTAAGGTAAGCATATTTATGGGGCAATTTACACAATGCCACCTGCTTTTTGTTGTAGCTTCCCACTGAGTCAATCACATACAAAACTCAAAGATCTGCTAAATACACAGTAATGTAAAATGCACACCATGTGCATTTTAGTCTCGATAGAGAGCCAAAGCCCTGATGTCACGCTGGGCTAACCTCTAACTTCTGTAATTCTGCAACTTTTGCAATCTCTCATTCAGCATTCTTTGGTCGGGAAAAACAAAGTGGGTTCCTGGGGTTCAATATCTAGGACAAACTGGCATCCACTACAGCAGTTCTTATTAGAAATTAAAACTGTGATTTAAGGTAAACAATACTTACTGTGAGCATACTACAGCTCTCTTGGTATCATCATAACTTGGTTTTGGGCTGAAATATCTGCTGTCTAGAAAACCTCTTAAGCATTCAGTCGTCCCTGCTCTGCTATAATTATAAATAAGTCTGAACTTGACACAGCCCCTTGCCTTACCCATGGACTTGCCTTTTTGTCAAGCTGTGCCAACAGCAATTGTTTAGGGAAATAGCTTTCATTAAAGGATCCTTAAAAGCACTGAACAATAATATTTGATTGTTTTCCAAAAATGACTGTCCTTACCTAAACATATGGAGTGAAAAACATGCCATAATGTTGACTAGGTTTCTGGTCCCAGGCTAGTTTTTTGATAGTTGTTTTTATTACAAATGTCAATGGGATTTTGGATGAGAAGTTCAGGTTTAACCTTTGATTCTCTTTTGTTTTGTAGGCTTTAACACTGGAACAAGTTGCATTTAAATGGAAACAGAGGACTCAACCCATACATCCTGCAGAAAATGTATCTAGTTGCCCTAATTAAACCAGTAAGCGGGGTAAAACTCATAAGGTGGCCAGGGTGTAGTGAGCTGCCAGACTGTCATGGTGGCAGCAACCATTCGCCCTGCTGTCAATGAGCGAGATGCTCCCTCCCTTTCTGCTCACAAAACTAAAGCTGCATCTATTAGCCGATTCCAAATGAATTCCATCATTGTGATATTTTCTGTACAATAAAAAAAAGTTTTAAAAAAAGAAGCTAAGCTTTTAGAAAAAGCTATATTTACAAGCTAAAAATCGAGCAATAAAAAAACCCAGTAAAATAGACAGAGGATAGAGGATGATAAACAATGGCAGCATAGAGAGACAAGCACAAAAAGCCAGTGTATTTTATTCCTGTCGCCTCACTGTGCACTCAGCTCAGCTTGGCTGAAAGACCACAGCAATTAATTACCTGCAGGCACATTACGGACACCTGCCATGATTTATGGGGTCCTTTATGGAGATGCACAACACTGATAGGTCAAGTTCGGGCTACAAAAGTAGAATCCAGCTAAGTCGTGCTCCAACACAAAAGACAGATGAGTTGAAAAAACAAAATCCTCCCCAAAGCCCAGAAAACTTTCATTTCAGTGAATGTGCATTACGCACAGCTGTAGCCTTGCAAGTGTACACACAAACACACACACAGATGCTAGCCTACATTGGGCTGTTCTTGCATGTTTTGTTGCTTTTGCCCATGGGCTCTTTTCTCCCTCTGTTCTCTTTGTCGCCAGCAGAGAAAGAAAAAAAAGCAGAACTTCACTGTATCCATTATGCCTGCGTGAGAGATTTTGTCTGCCTGACAATACATGTGCAAAAAAGCCCAATGTGAATTCAAAAACACATACAGTACTTACTTTGGCTTTTACAAGTTTAGTGGTTTAGGCTGAGGCTCTTACCCGCAGAAGCTGGAGCAGGTAGCACTGCTTCAGCATGTTGCTCAAGGACATGTAAAGCAGGACACGGCTGTTTGTGGAAACAGGCTGCTGTGGGGAACAAGCCTGTTCCTTACAGCCAGGAATGCTTCCTCCAGGTTATCACCCTGGATGGATGATATTCTAGGGAGCTTTTAATGGACTACATGGGAAAAAAGATGTTTATGGTCCATATCACAGTTCATGTCAGGGAATATTCTTTTCCAGGCAACATTTCGAGTTAGATATCACTTTGTTAAACAAACAGTTTGAGTCCTAGCCATGGGCTATTGGATAGGCTTATGTAAGGGATAGACTTATATAACCAGACAATCTTGAATCTAGTGTTTTGTACCACTGGATTTCATTACAAACCTAATAAGGAGGGATACCCTGATAATGAAATAAATAAAAGGAACAGAGAATACTTTGCTCAACAGATATTCTTTGGGAATAAAACAAGTTTTACATTTAAATAAAGCTAAACTGGTAAAATGATAAAGAGTAAGAGTAATATTTTAAGGAGAAAGGGAAAAAAGCATTTTTGATCTGTGCCCCAGATTGGGCTATTGCAGGCTAATAAAAACCCAGATGTGTATGACTGTAGTAGTAGTAGTAGTGTGACTGTGCTGTAGGTAAGGTTAGAGTTAAAGAGAGAAGGTTAAAATCAATCTATATGGCTTTAAAACCCTTACACCCAAAGGTTTCGGGTTTCCTTGTGTTGAATTCTAGTTTGTTTCTGTGTTTATTTCTTGTTATAGTTTCAGTTTCTTGTTTCCTGTTTTATGTTGATGATTACTGTCATAGTTTCAGGTTTAGTTGGTTATTTCTTTGTGTTGAGTTCTAGTCTTTTTCTCAGTGTTTATTTCCTGTGTTATCATGTGAGTTCTAGTTTATTTCCTCTTGTATCTTGCCCTGCTTTACACTCCCTCCTGTTGTTGTTCCTTTCCCTCTGTGATTGTCTGCCCCGCCCCGATTGGTTACACCGGTGTCTTGTCTGCCCTGCCTTGATTAGATCACCTGTTCCTCATTGTCCTCCCTTCACTAGTGTATTTAGTCTTTGTCTCCCCTTTTCTCTGTGCCAGTTCGTTGTGTATGTTACCTTGTGTGCCTTAGTTTCCAGTGTTTCCAGTGTTGTGTGCCTTCAATGTTTTTGGATTTTGTTTGTTTCTTCGACTGATATTTGGTTTTGACCCTCACCTGCTATAGACTTGTGAGTCACCATACCTTTAAATAAATCAGTTAAGTTAACCTGCTTTGCCTGCTGTCCGCTTTTGGGTCCAAACCCCTTCTCCCTAGATTTTCCTGCACGAAACGTGACAAAAGGGTTGTAATCACACAACCAGATCAATACAATCACGTCCACAGAGTGTATGAGACAGCATTTAATGACACTTTTTATACATATAGAAGTAGTTTGTATGTTTTTTTCCTGTGGATTTCTTAAAAAATCAATGCTGTTGAATACATCCTCAGTCTTAAAATGGATGTCAACATCAGTTTCATAAATTTGTCATCACATCTTACGTGTGGGAGAGGACTGGGATTCTTTAGGTGTCTAAATTTGCAGTTTCTTACATGCAAAATGCGAAAATTATAATCTGAGTGTTTATTCTTATGATGGTTGTGAGCGAACAGAAATAAAAACTATGAATATTTGTCTTATTTAATGTTATGTTTTAACCGTTTTGAGCCAAACTCTCTGTGGAAGCTCTGGGCAGCGCATTCAGTCACAGACTAATCCCACCCAAGTCTGAGACAGAGCGCTTCAGGTGCTGTTTGTTCCTGTTTTCATCAGACTGTACAACAGAAATGTGAAAACAGCCAAAACCAGCGGTAACATCCCCTCAATCACACGCACACATATGTAAACACAGCCCATCTCATTTACCAAGGAGTGTCACACTGAACACCTTCCAGAGCTCTGGATGCTATAGTGAATTTTGCATGTGAATAACACCACCTGTAGACCTCCCAGAATTTGAGGTCCCATAAAATGCAGGAGTGCTGAAATCATGTGACTGCTTCAAGTTGAGGCAGCATGAAAAGGAAAGTGCTGGCTTTTAACTCCATGCCAGTTTTTGTTTGGTGTTGATAGACCAAGTAAAAATGGAGATGTGATAGTATAAATTTCATTTAAAAACATTTATGCAGGTTTTTGGGTCCAATATGATGATACAGTATGTCAAAGTGAAAAAAATAATTATTAAATCATATAGCTGATGTGGTTCTTAAAAAAAGATGGCTCGCTAAACGTTGTGGCATATGGAGGCAAAGTCAAAGGTATTTAAAAACAGCCAAAATAGCCAAAGAGGGTTAATGTTGCACATCCTGATAAGCACTGATAATATAGTTTCAGTATTATTACTACTATAGAAGTAGTATAACCCTGATTTCAAAAAAGTTGAGATGCTGTACATAACAAAAATAAAAACAAAATGCAATAATTTGCAAACTTGTTTACCGACAATGGTGTTACGAAGTCTTCTCAAACCCATGTAGTAATATCCTTTATACAGTCATGTGGTGAACCTCAGCCCATGAATGTCATGAATGACTGAGTCTTTCGAAGATCCCCCTTTCATAGCCAATCATGACACTATCACCTTTTACCAATGAACCTGTTTAGCTGTGGAATGTTCCAAACAGGCATTTTTGGAGCATTCCACAACTCTGGAGGAGGAGGGACAAAACAGACAGAAACAGTCTCTGGAGCAACTAGGGAACTCTGGTGGATGACCTGGCAAATAGAGCCAAGACCCTCAGGTGGATGGCCTGGGTGTGAGCACAATGGACACAATTGGTCTGGGAGGTCACCAGGAGGCTGGACCAAAGGGCAAAGAGGGTCTGGACTCTGGCAACATCAGGCTGGAGGTCGGCGGCAAAGGTTATTATACCTATCTACCTACCTAGACCAGTATATTGACTATATAATATGTATAGTTCACACATGAAGGCTGCTGGAGTTTCATCCATCCATCCATCCATCCCCGCTTATGCTATGCAGGGTTGCAGGGGGCTGGAGCCTATCCCAGCTGACATTAAAGAGAGGCGGGGTACACCCTGGACAGATCACCAGTTCATCACATGGCTGACATATAGAGACAAACAACCATATACACTCACATTCACACCTACGGGCAATTTAGAGTCACTAATTAACCTAACTGGCATATCTCTGGACTGTGGGAGGAAGCCGGAGTACCCGGATGAAACCCACACAGACGCGGGTAGAACATGCAAACTCCACACAGAGAGGCCCTGACCCAGCCCAAGCTACAGTGCTACCCACTGCACCGCCCACCGCGCCGCCCCACTGCTGGAGTTGCATAGTCTAATTTAGTAGTCAAAGCTTTTTGTTTAAATCTCATCTCTCCAGTTTCTTTAATTTCTTATTTTATAGTTATACATTTTTAAGTATGTAATTTAAATAGTATTTATGTTGGGGTTTTTTACCTGCCTCTGTGCTGCTAAAAGATTTGCTGTTACATATTTCCCCTCAGGGATCAATAAAGTTTTATCTTATCTTCCATCACCACTTCTCTTGTCAAATGGTTGACATTTGAATGGTTTGTAATTTTTTAATTTCCCACTAATGCAATTTAGATTATTCTGAAGCAGTGAAATCATAGGCTTTTTCCAGGTCAGAGATAGGTACGCTCACACAGCTGTTTCCCAAACTGCAGACTCATACAAACCAAAGACAATCCCTGGCTCAGTTAGCTTCCTATGTTTTATTTCTCTACTGAATAACTGTATGCGAACTGAAGCACAGTCATATGTCAAACAACTCCATATTCACTGACTGCAGACACATGGCCTCATTCAGTGGTAGTAATTTTTATTAATTACAGAACAAAATCCTTGAGTCTCCACTTTAAAATCACAGTGTGAAGATAATATGAGCAACTCAGTCAAATTATTGGTTTTATGATGCGTCTCATCTTTTAATAAAACATGAAAGAAAGCAAATGTTGCTATTTTTTTCATAAGGGTCTGTCCACATAACATTTTTATCTAACAGAAAGTGGCTGGGTGCAGGGTGCTTGGGAGCGCTGGGATGAAGTGCTTGTGCGATGACAAAAACAAATGCTGAATGTCAGCCGTCAGTTTTGACTGACTTTAGCCTGGTAGACACTGAACTCTATGTTAACAGAGAATTGACTAGAACAGAACAACAAGCTTACAACTCGTAAGGTGATAAAAGTACAACATACACAGGCAACATTCAAATTCCAGCTGATCTGCTCCCACAAATGGGCTTTTCTGTCTCTGTTATGATTGTGATGTTTCTGTCTGATAAAGCTCAGCATAGACAGACACGGCCCGAACAAGGTTTTACTTCATTTTCTTGGTTACTAGGGTGACAGGTGATGAGTCATGCTCTGTCTAATATATATTATCGGTTGCCTGAAAAGAAGCAACCGTTACCACACAATTGCCCTTCTAAAAAGTCCAGATACTGTATTTTCATCTCGGAGCGAACCAAAAAGGTGGAGCACTCTGAAAAAGACGCTTTTTATCTAGGCAGCCACATGTTGCAGCATATGTTCTCTCCTCATTGGCAACAACTGTAAAACAATGCTGGTGCTCAGAACAAAATGCTTGGTGGTCCCTCAATACATACACACACATGTCCACACACACCTTCCTCATGAAGACACAAATCACAAACTAAGCTTTTTGTTTCTTCCTAGAGCAAGATTTCCCCAGTGGTGAATTAAAGTCTCAGCATTATTTGAAATCAGACAAACCAGCAAACACCACACACACACACACACCCACACCCACACACACACACACACACACACACACACACACACACACACACACACAGTAACAAAATGTTTTGTGCTGCAGGGACCAAAGACTCAATTAACTTTAGTAGTGACATTACAGCTGGAGACAGTGGGAAGACAGATTACGTAACACACAGGTACAAAGACACGCACACACCAAGTCTCAACTTATCATGAGATACACAGAGGTGCAATGGCGTTTCACGTTTTATGACTCACCTGCCTCAAACACACACACACACACACACACACACACACACACACACACACACACAGACTAGTATGTTTACAGTAAATTGCTTTCTTAAATGAGATTAACAGCATATCGATTTGGCTTATGATGAAATTTGCTTATAATTTTCTAGAGCTATATAAATGACATTCAAACTGCCTCACCCCATGACTTCCTTTAGCGTTGATGTCAGACCCAAATGCACATGCTTCAAACAGCAAACATGCCGCCTAACCTAACGTCTTAAAGCTGAGGTCAAGACCCGACATGGGTCAGCATGAGATTTGTGATACTAGTAAACTGCCTTTTTTTCTTTTTGAGAGAGAGAGCAAGCTAAGCAATGTTTTTTTGTTTGTGTGTTTTTTGTTGTCAGCATCTTCAGAGTTGGAATGGAGTTTTGTTTCTTCGTCCCTATAATTCACATTGGTCCCTTGAATTGTCTTATTTACATCCTTTGTTTTACTACTTTCCATCATCCACTCCCACCTGTCTTTTTTCATGATCCTCTTCTCTTTCTCCATTTTTGTAACATTTCTCAGGTGTTGCACAGCAGTTTTAACAAGTTTCTAAATTACAGTATAGACCTAAGTCCTTTCTGCTTACTCCCCCCCTCCTATCTTACCCTGCTTTATGCCTTTCTCCCCTCACAGATATCAACAAGCTATCATCAATCCTCTGTGAGTGGCATCACAAATCCATTAAGCTAAGCAATGCAAAACATGTTATCCCCACATCTATTCATCCATTTGTCTCTCCATCCTCTCTGTCTGCCTGTCTTTCATGTCATGTCAATCACTCTTCACTGAGCCATACAACGGTTTCCATTTTTCTCCTCATATAAAAAGAATGGGCAGCCAATTTTTGCCACAGGACAGCAACCACAAACAGACACAGTGCCAACAAAGTATTTTAACGTGAAATAATCTTTATGGGTTTGAGTCCTTACTGAGCCGTTGGGGGAGGGTCATTCTTAGCTGTAATATATTGATGTGATCATACATGACATTTATACAATTCTGTAAGCTGTTCACAACCTCAAAATAAACTCACTTAATTGAGCTGGAATTAACTAACTGTTGTTAATACAAACTGCTGTCAGTGTGGCAATAAAAAGAGCAGAAGAGCAGCTGTGGGCCTGGGTCAATGTTAACAAGGGCTAAGGGCAAAGACCTCTATGAGCCCATTTAATTCCTGTGAAATTGAAATGACCAGTCTGGAAATGCCTCTGATACTTTAGAGGAAAGCCCTTTTTTTAATACACTTTTCAATTACATTTATAAAGTATGTGTGAATGTTCCCCATAGGCAGCCATACACTGTAGTAGCAAGTTAACAAGTGTTTGTAGCTTTAAGCTCTTGGCAGCAAGTAGAAGAAAATACCAACTCTTACATGAAAACAACCCATCAACCCTGTCTCCTAGAAATTACATTTCTATACAACTAATTTGCAACAGCAAATATGTTTGTAAGGGAAATGTAATAGCTGCCTGATCTATGCTCAGAGACGTTTATTTGACTGAATGAATCTATGTGCCG
>JBBPCS010060842.1:0-17626 GCA_037974645.1 Hollardia meadi
ACACACACACACACACACACACACACACACACACACACACACACACACACACACACACACACACACACACTCAAACAGATCCTCTGCCAAATACAACTAGAATTACTCCCTTGTGGTTTTATGTTTCTGCCAGCAGCTAAGTTGCAGTTTAAATTTGTGTCTGTCAAGACTTATCTAATACTGTATATGTAGTGGAGACATTAAGTTAATTTAATAAAAGGAATTAGGTGTATTTTTTGGTGAAATGGAAGTTATCACTTTATGATTCCAGAAAATAATCTTCACTTAGCTATTAATATTATTTTTACAGAGGAGTACAGAGGACTGATAGAGAGCTTTATCAAGCTTAATATCAGTAATGAACTTGAGGTGAACTGTTTGAGGTGAACCCAAGTTTAGTGTCACCACAGATGTAGTCCTGCCGGAGTGCACCGGAATGACGCTGTGCCACTTTTTCCTTTCTCAAAGTGTGGAAATAATACCCATAATACAGTAGAAATTCATATTCATTTTTTAAGAACCAATCATGACTAAAGTGTATGTCATGCAAGATAGACAATTAAACTAATGAAATGGTCAAAACATTATAAAGCCACCCTGTTAAACTTGGCTAACATGTGCTGCAGGAAATGAAAGCTAGCGTAACTATGTTTTCCTGGCCTTAGTCTATAACATTCAGATGGTTGTTGTGTGTTCGTTCCATGGGTTATGGGTTGGGCGATTTCAGGCCAGCTTACGAGAAAATATCATAGATTCAGGCTGCCGTGTCATCAAGTGACAAAGCAGTACTTCCGATAATTTATTGATACATTTACAGAAACATTGAGAGCAATACTCTGTGTCTTTATGTCCTTTAGGAAGGGTTAGTAGCTTTGCTGCTATTCACAAAATATACAATTTCATGCATGCACTCTGGTGCTTAACAAATAAAACTTCACCTCTGTTGTCACCAATTCTGTATCTGACCAAATGTGAAATATGGTCACAATCACCCCTTTTGTTCTTGATTTATGGCATTAACTAATGGCCAGAAAGGTGTTTTTTGCAGGACATTATGTCACAGTGAAATTGACCTTTGACCTTTTGGATACAAAACGTCATCACTTCATCATTTTATCTTATTATTTTGTCATAATTAGCATATGAATAGTTATAAAAATGTGTTTGCGAGGTTACAGTATCCTTGACCGTTGACAACCAAATTCTAATCAGTTCATCCTTGAGTGGACATTTGTGCCAAATTTGAAGAAATTACCCCCAGGTGTTCCTGAGGTATCACGTTCCCGAGAATGGAACAGCATAAAAAGAGACAACAGAAAGAGCCAGCAGCAACAGCAACAGCAAGAGTCATTTCATTTCGACACACAGAAAGAGACTTCCAGGAGCTTCTCTCAGGTTATAACAGTGAGGCGGCTCAATGAGCTGTGTAAAGTGTGTATGTGTTGTGTATGTGTGTGTGTGTGAGGGGGGGGGGGGATTAATCACATTAACAGGTGGCACTGATGATAACATATCAGCTGAATGTAAACGAACAGCAGAGAGAGGTACAGCACAGGATGTTCAATTTATTCACCTGTTCTTGTTGTCAGCCTTATTACAGATTGCCAAATGGTATGCGATTATGACAATATAATGTATTTCCTGATTAGCAACTGTGAATGTTTTCTGTTGGTAAGCTACACTGAACATATGGTCTTTAAATACAACGATAGGAAAAGAAAAGAAGGAAAGGAAAGCTTTGTTAAATAAAATTATTTCAGAAAAGTATAGTAAAATAAATGAATAATAGAAGTGTTATATTTGTAGTAGGGCTGCCATCAACAATTATCTCCATTACAAGTATAGATTAATCAGCCGATTATTTTCTCAATTAACTGACTGATTGTTTGATTGCATAAAAACGGTTGAAAAATATTGAAAAATGCTTGTCACAATTTCCCAAATCCCACTGCGACATCAACGTTGTTAAGTCAATATATCCAAAAACCTACAGATGTTCAGTTTACTTACATATTCAGCAAAGAAAAGCAGCAAATTTGCACAATAAAGAAGATGAAGCAAGGAAATGTTTGGCATTTTTGCTTGAAAAATTGCTTACATGCATGACTAACATTAAACTTGGCTAATCAATAAATTAACTAATCGATTTAGCTCTAAATTGTAACTTAGAGTCAAGTCTAAAATCTAAATGAAAAGGAAGTGAAAGGAGGTTAAATCAAAAGACATAAGAGGCAGCCATTAATAGGATTAACAGGATTTTCATATATTTCGACCCATGTTCTCAAATTCGGCAGATTATGTGGGTCGTTGTGTCTCTCCGTCTTCATTTTGCTTTCCTGTTCTGTTGAATGTTATGTGTTGTTATTTTTTTTTGTTTTATCTGTGGTTGGTTGCTGATGTAGAAAGGACCTGAGCCTACAAAATATGTACATTCATGAATCAAAATAACATTTAGGAAAGTAAAGGTGGACAAACATTGCATTTCTCTTCTTTCACCACTTATTATATCAATCACAGGCTTTTACAGTTCCTAAGTTGACAATTAATAGTTTGACATTTTGAAAAAATTTTGTTTTCTTGCTCAGAATTTGATGAGATGATCAATGCCACTCTTATCTGATTGTTAAATATGAAACTAAAGCCATCAGGTTGTTAGCTTAGCTTAGCTTAGCTTAGCATACAGACTGGAAAGAGGGGGGAAACCGCTGCTAGCAGCACCTCTAAAGGTAACTAATATTTTGTTTAATCTGTACAAAAAGCAACAAGTAAAAACGACAATTGGTAAGAAAACTATGCTGGCTGTAGCTTGATATGAAAGTTGTATCATTTCCCAAAATGTTGAACTATTCTTTAAGACCAATATCAATTATAGATTACCTGCTCAAAATTGAAAGAGATAAGAACTAAAAGTTGAGACTAGAAAATAAGTTGTATAATAGACATACAGGCTTCATAATTTTGGTGAAACTTCCAACAAGCTATCGCCAAATGTATTTGTGCCTCTAGTTTAATTACATAAATTAAAACTATTCCAGTACGGTCTATACCTTTGAATAAAACAAATGGCTTTATAACAGAGGCTGTAATCATAAGTAGCTGCAGTCAAAGTGAGCCAATGTGGCAGCAGGAAGCTGCATTATTCACCACTTTGTTTGGGTACTGTTGGACTCAGCAGAGACAAACAGTGGCTCCTCAGGGAGTCAGGGGAAACACTGCTAAGCAGATGGCTCAGTAATAGGTTCTAATTACTGCCAAGAATCACAGTGTCCTCTTAAAAAAAAAAACACAAACCTGGCTTGTCTAAATGTTGCAACGTTCTTGTTAAACCTTGTGAGGGAAACCTGTCATCAAATTCAGAGCAGAAATACTACTTTGAAACTACTTTTTGTTGTGGAAAAATACATTAGTTCTGCAGCTTTCTTAAATTAATGGTGGAATATGTATGAGTCGGCTGATGCTATAATATTATGCCATTATATGCCATCCCATATAGTGCACCAAAGCACACTGTGCAATCAATAATACAATCTGTGTGTATGGGCACATGGAGAAATGTGCTGTTTGTCCAAAGAATATTATTTGCTGTACAGATTTTCAACTGGAAATTATGTTTTAGTTTAGATTTATATGTGTGAGTAAACTGAAGGAGAAGTAAGGACAATGGCATTTCTATTTGGCATTCTGGGCCATTTCCTCCCAGTACAATACCCATGGGACAATGGAAGTGTCTACTTTCCATAAAATGTCACAAACACTCACATGCAGTCACACACGCATATGCACACAATAGGGAGCTTTGACTCACTGGTTATTTATGAAGGCATATTTATTGATGGTCTCTATGACAAACTTGAACGGTATCTTGGAGGTCAGAGTGTAGCCGTGTTGGACCATTGGCTCTCCATCAGGACCATCCCAACAGTCCACTGCAGGAAGCAGGAGAAAACAGGAGAAATGATGCATGAATAAAACACTGCATCCTGTTTCTCTTCTCAGTGTTCTGTCTCTTCTCACTGTTGACGGTTCATATTTGAATATAGGAATGACTTAAAATTGACAGCTCTTTTACTGAACTATTTCGCATTCTACCTATTCGAGACTGGTGTTGAATTATTCTGGGTGGGAATAAAAGTGATGGTCAGGCAATAGGCGGTGCAAGATTGCGCTACATTGTGGTGTTGCTGCATCTGTGGGCATCTTTCAAATTGTATTATCAAACATAAACACAGTAAAAATGGGTGTTGGGTTGTAATTTAAAGAAATATGTGCTTTTGCTAATGTCTAGGAGTGGATGTTTTATTCCACTTTTAGCTGAAAACAGAGCAATAATATTTGATTACTTTGCAATTCTAAGAAGCAGCTTGTCAAATTTCACAGCACACGTATATATGTTATAGTGAGAAAAGCACGTGTTACTAATAACATTAACCATGGCTCTGTTATATTCAAAATTTATTTCATCATTTACACCTGTGCATTTCCTTCATGTCACAATGTCTTCTGCATTGTGGCCATCTTTAATGGCGACATACTGTATGCTCACCTTCTACACAGCGGCAGCCAGACTGCAGCACCCAGGCATACATGTCTGTCTTGGAGTGGGAGAGCAGCTGGTCTCCAGTCAGGTATGTGTTATGAGAAGAGGCAACAAAGTAGTTACACAGAGGCTGCTCCATGTCTTGATTCACCTCATTGTGCAAAGGGTTGAAAATGTCACACGTTGGACTGCGCATGAAACTTGTAAAACCTGTTGGAAAAACACAAATGTACAGGAAATAAATGACTTGGAAACATCACTTTGGTCCAGACTGAAGTATCTCAACAAGTGTTTGATGGATTTCTATGAAGTTTTACAGACATTCACGGTGCTCAGGGGAAGACTTTTCCCCTTTATTTTTATTATTATTATTTTTTGTATAAAGTTTCAACAAGACATTTCACTAATAAAAATGTAAAGATTTCTGTACAGTTATTTATGGCTATTTAAAGGATGAATTATAATAACATCTCTTGACTCTTGTCGTTATCCTGCAACATATCTCAACAATCTACTTTTGGACTGGCACAGAATTTTAAACAGACTCCTACAGAATCCTACTTATTTTGGTCGGCTTTTCCTCGAGCACCACCATTCACATTTGTGGTTCATGAGTGAAATGTCCCAACAACTATAAGATGGATTTTCTTCAAATACTTTGGCTTTGGACCAAATACCTGCAAAACTACTGACACTCCCATCAGCCTCGCTTTGTGTTTAGTGCTAATTAGCGAATGTTATGCTGCTAAAAAACAACACTAAGATGGTGAACATGGTAAACAATACCCGCTTGACATCAGCATTGGCATTGTTAACATGATTTATTGTGAGCATGAGAGCATGCTGACACTTAAGATTTAGTTCAAAGCACCACTGTGCCTAAGTACACACAGCGCCGTTAGTATAACTGTCGAGTTTTAGCCCTGAGAAGTCAGTTGCAGAGGTCATGGTGGAACAAAGCAAAGACTTTAAAATATTCCTTGTTATGCAGTGATCCTGCATCCCTCATTCCCTCCTGCATCAGATTTACAACAATGTATGTTCCCTGTTTTTGAATATCCTGAATATCATGCATCTTTTAACAGCTTCTGACAGTGACATCTACAGTATCTCTTCATCCGCAGGTCGATTTCCAGGAAAGGATGCCAGACAAGCACATTCAAACCGGAGCGCAGCGGTTTCACACCAGAGTAGTGAGGTTCTGAAACCCTGCTACCAGTGGATGCACCTCACAAAACTTTCTTTATGTGGTGCAAGCATGAAGAGGAGTGAGAGGGAAGAAAGCATCCTTTCATCCAGGAAGGAGAGATAAAAAATGAGACAAGAATACCAAGAGTAGGGTATAAACCAGAAAGCAGACAAGTTTATGTGGAATGAAGAAAAATGAGATACAATATTGGAAAGATTCCTGCTATGAGGTGATCAGACTGGACATACAATCTCATCATGGTGCCATCATGGGTAAATTCAGATTTACTGTATACAGTCACACAGATATAAAGAGACCAAATATTGTAGGTAACAACTCATCACACTGTAAAACAATGTTAATGTGAATCTGTTTGTACATTTCTGTCACATCTGCACACAACGCATGATTAAACACACATATTTCTGGCCTGTAGGCGAGACATCAGGCCTCCTGGTCTGATCAGTCAGACAGACACAGTCTTCACCTTCACGCTTCCAACAACGAGATAAGTCTCACCCTTCCTCCCCCTCTCCCCATACTTAATCCTCTCACTTCTGTCAAATTTTCTTTCCCACCGCCCTCATTCTGACTCAATCCTCACTCCTTCTTCCTTAACCTCACCCTTCAGTTAAATGTGGGGTTGCTTGAAGTTGCACTCAGAGATGAGCACACATGCCAAAGACAATGTCCCAACACGTTCATGTTCATTATTTGATCTTCTCAGCCACTTGTTCTCAGGATTTAAGGTTAATTTTATTTAAAAACATATTTTTCATCGTTAATTAAAACCAAAATTACAGACATATACATATTATTAAACAAAAATCTTCCTGAATCATATGTTCAATCTTATGCTGCTTAACAAGCCAAATATCTCTGAGGCTGGCAGATACAGTATTCCCTACAGTAATCCCTTTTTCTGTTGTTCTGTATATGATGTCAATTTTCAATTAAATGGCTCGACAACAATGCTCTGGTGTACAGATGATCAAAAGGAAGTTTATTTAATTTTGATGTGTTTACGTTTGATAAGTTAGTGTCAAAAGCCTGAAAAAAAAGGACAGAAGGATTAATTATGCAACGTTTGCTCTCATTTCTGCAGTGTGATACTGTAAATATTTTATGAAATTGTCATAGACAATGAAATTTGAGTAAAAAAAATGATTCAGATTACTTTCTTCTTTTTACATTTTCTGTAGGTTTTTTTTTTTTTACTGATTTCTGGATCTGGCTTGAATTTGTAGTGAATTGTATACCCGTGCAAGTTGTGCATAGTTGTAGACAATAAATAATAATAAAAACTTTCCCTATAAAAAAGCCTGTTTTAATTAACATTAACAAATCACACCTAGCACACAATCTAGTTACCATTATCATTCACTGTTTAACATGATGTGAATAAATAGCACAACTGGTTTGAGTCTGCTCTTGCAGGATCAAGCTCTTAATGGCATAAACTATTAATACCTGGCCTTGAGACGTGTTTTCAGTAAGAAATCAGATAATAATAATAACAGAGTATTTTACAAACTAATGTTTTGCCATGACAGCTACAGAGAGGGGAAAAGAGGATGGATGAATGAGCCCAAGATAACATAAAAGAGGAAAGAGAAATGGAAGAAAGTTACCTTCAATCCCCATGACGCCTCTTTGTTCGTCAGACACCTCAAACTTTTCAATGATTTCTGCAACATACTCTGGAGTGACATTGGTCATCTATAGAGGAAAAGGGATGAACACAGTAAACTGTTTAAACTCTTTGAAATATTGTTAATAATTGATCCTAGTGTAAATGCTAAATGAATGATTTCCCATTTTTATGACACATTTGTGTTGCTATTAATTTGTCAGCCACGGCAAACAAGCAGAACAGTCTGGGAACAGTTTTAATGCCGAGCATCGCTGGCGAGAGACAGTAAATATACGGCATGATGAAAAATTTAACCATTGTGTAAGAGAGAAAAGAGTCAGTGTCAGAAACACAAAGAAAAACCAGCAAAGAAAAACTGAAAAGAACAAGAAAAGGGCATCCATGAGACAAACCAATTTCAGGAGTGATAGATTGGCTTAGTGGAGGAGATTCCTCTGGGCAGAGAGCTGAGACGGAGGGAGTTAGATGTTGGACTAAGGAGAGGAGGTAGTTTGGGCACCGCATCATAAAGAATGTGTTGGGTTTAACGTTAACTCCTGAGCATTTCACTGGCCCTAACTCGAGACCAGTGTGACCTCTCACCTTCTGCTCATTGCGCAGGAAGTTGGCCAGCTCCTCTGCGGTCAGGTGATCCTTCCTGTCACTGTACGCCATCATCAGCAGGAACAGGTCCCGTCTCAGAGACATCATCTTGTAGAAGACGGAGAACTCCTCGTACGTCAGCGTGCCCTGATGGTCATCCGTGTCTGCTTCCTGTGAGGGTGAGGAAGTGATACCTCATTGTCTAAAGTGATTATATTTTGATGGTTACACCTAAACTACAAAAACAGGTTCAATGAATGCAGTGTTATTCACATGGAAACAATCTCACCATCCTCCTAACTGTGAGAGCAAGAGTTTACTGTTGTGCTGATGGTATGGCTGTTATCAATAAAGCTGCTGTTCAAGGTGCTGCAAACATATGTACCTCCATAGCTCAACACTTTATACAAAAAATGCAACCTATGAGACAGGTGAGTCGCTGCACGATGTGAGTTACGCATGTGTGAGGACGTCCGCCATTTTGGAGAACTAAGTACGGCAACACCACTCAGAAAAACCACACCAGAACTGCAGTAAAACCGTTAATTTAATGTTATGATGATGATTAGATTTGCTAATGACTATTTCACTCAGTGGTGTGCGGTTGCCTGTAGCAGCAAATCTTTTTCCATGCTCATATTGCTGTTATTGCGTACTGTCTAAATATTTGGACAGATTCTACTTTGATGACTTTGGCAATACTGTTCTTGAAACCTTCATGCCAATAAACACCCTTTGAATTGAATTGACAAATAAAAGTTTTGCTACCACAGATAATGACGCACCGTCGACTGAAATAATCACTAGCAAATGTAATCCTAATCATAATTAACAGCTAAGCTTAACAAATTATTTTAATCAAAGTTCTGCCCTTGGTTTAAGTGGTGTTTGTCATAGTTTTAGTGTGTTATTTCTTGTGTTATGGTTTTGAGTTGTAGTTTATTTTTCCTTGTTTACTTCCTGTGTTATGGTTTTGAGTTTATTATTTACTGTTTTATTTTGAAGGTTTTCTCCTCTTGTGTCTTGTCCTGCTTTTCACTGCCTCCCTTTGTTCTTGTCCCGCCACCTGTGATTACCCTCATGTGTTTCACCTGTGTCTCATTAACCTTCCCTTGTGTATTTAAGTCAATGTGATCCCCTCTTTCTTTGCCAGTTATTTGTGTTACATTGTGTGCCTTTGTGCCAGCATTCCCTGTGTTTTTGCCTCTGTTTTTTTTTTACTTTGTATTTTGCCTCAACCCTTTTGGATTTGTTTGCTTGCATTGGACTGATTGGTTTTGACCCTTGCCTGCCTTTGACCTGTAAGTGTTTCCCTGGACAAATAAATCTTTGAACTGAATGTGCTCCGCCTGTGGTGCCTGCATGTGGGTCCAAACCCCTGTTTCCTGGTGTTTCTGGCACAAACGTGACAGTGTTGCCGTAGCTAGCTCTCCAATATGGCGGACGCGCACACACATGCGCGACTCACATCGGGTAGTGACAGATACAACCGGGCATCAGGTATCATTCCCATTGCCGTCTGCAGCCCCTGGTTGTATAAGAGGATCCAAGCAACCACATCTGCACCTTCTGTGTCCGCTGCAAATTATGGCAGCGGAAAAAAACTAAAACAGAAGAACCTTCTCTCTGAACAAGAAATCAGCTGACATAAACATAATGTCAGACTGGATGAATAAAGTGAAACTTAATGGCAATTCAGATTATCAGGCTATAATATATGGCCCAAAACCTACAGTATAATTACTGTAAGCAATAAGCCAGTATCAGCCCTGCCAATATATTGGTAAGTGCGCATAGTCTAAAATAATCAGATGTATGATGGCATGCACGGGGGAACACCTGTCTCATCTTTTTTTTTTTTGTCCATCTCTTGTCATGTTTCAAATTCCCACCCAAGCACAAGCACATTACCTGCACAGCCAATTTTTTCTTCCCTGACCTCATATCTTGCTACATGTTGCCTGAGGACACGCACAGCATGGCTCGCTGCTCATTCTATCCTGCCACCTTGCTCTGTCTGCTCGCTGGGATCCAGCGTCTCATATTACCTGGGTCTCACGGGGGCCCATTCGTCTCCACACCAAATCTAATAATACCTGCTAATGCCTCCATCACACCCCCATAATGAGCTCGCGGTGTGCACCGGGGACTCGATCACAGAGAGAACAACACACAACTAGCCGGATAAATCGCTGTGATGGACTTTATGAGAAATGCATGGACAGAAAACAAAGAGATTCATGGTATTTTAAGCAACTGCACAAGCTGTTCCCGGAGGCAACACTGTTGTCTGCCAGCGTTTAAATGGAAAGAGATAAATTAATGGAATTTAATGATCTAAACACAAAGACCGAATTGTTTGACTTTATGTAACTTTAACTACCAGGGCGGAGAAGAGGATGCTTTCGATTGTAAGATGAATTTCCTGTCGTCCGAACACAAGTCCTACTTTGAATCTTGAGAAAATTGGTCCATTCGGAACATTAATAAAATATTTACATTACAATTCCACATATACTGTATGAATAAGCCTGTAAGGGGTTCGGTGTTGGGCCCCTATTGCCCCCATCCCTACAAACACAAATCTGTTTTCGGAATATGCATTGTAGGCTAAGTATAAGTATAATTATTAAGATTTAAAAAATTATATTTTGAAACAGGGTTTTGGGTTTTGATCTTAAAATAACCAAAACCCAAGTAAACCACAGTGAGGCTTTGGGGGCCCCTGGGAGGTCTGGGGTCCTGTGGCAGTTGCCCGTTTTGCCCAGTTAGTAGCCCAGCCTTCCTGCAACTTCCCTGGCCATTGTCATTATAGCACAGGACTAACTAACAGCATTTCCTCAAATTCCCCCCGAACGTATCACCTGACCGGTCACCTTTATGCTCCCCATTAGCTGTCAGAGCCAGTAATATTTCCCTCTTCTCCTTCCTCTTCCTTGCTTTGTTATTTAAGTTTTGCAGCCATGGTTTTGTTCTGCCCGCTGTGCATTGCTGCCTATGACTTCCATTTTGGTTTTTCTTTGGTTTGTGGAAGAAAGTGAGAAACCACTGCACATCATTAGCCACATCAGAAAAGCCAGTGGACACTATGTGTGGATTTCTGACATTACTGAAAGTGACTTCTGTTTTAAAAAATTGAAGCTCACATCCTCCTATTTCATCCTTTTCCTCTAAAAGTGTCTCTCTTACGTACGATAATATGAAATATTTCTTTCGTGTTTATTTGAATTACACAAATGCACATTAAAATAAAAAATGCAACAGTAATGTGACGTCAGTGAAATAAAATATTTATACATGAGGAATTTAATGTGTTCAAATGAAATCAAACTTCTTTTTGACTTAGTAAGATGGCCTGATATATTTATGTAAATGTTTTCGTAATGAATTTCTATGGTGATGCCTCCGAATGAAATGTGTTGTATATATGTGAGATGCAAAATAGTGAATGTCTGTTGCCTGTATTAAATTAGCAAATTAGCATTATCTTAAGATTGTATAGGGACTGTTAAGTAAATAAACTGTAGTTGCTGTATATTCTGACCTGAAACATTTGTTTGACTTTCCTACGAGGCAGATTGACATTCAGCTTGTGGAGAAGTTGGTAGATCTCTTCGATGTTCAGGAGTCCGTCTCCATTCTTGTCAGCCTCCTCAAATGTCTGCTTCAGCCACGTCCCACACGCACATTAAGGAACCATGTGTGTATCATGTGTATATGTATGCATAAAATCTGTCAGTATAATTTCAAGTATTTCAGCTGGATATGTTATTATTTTTTAGAACCGGTGCTCTCCTTTGAACCACTGAGCATGCAAATACACCCCAGACTCTCTGAACACTGGGCTAGAGGTGAAAACAAATAACATATTTCACTAGTAGTACCACATATTATATTTTATTTCGATGGAGTGCTTCCTTCTGAGCTGACAGAAAATCTATTAAACCAAATGGCGTAAACACAGAAGACATCGGGCTTCACATAACAACATTGATTTGTGTGGTAGCTTTTTGTTTGAAGGATATTGGTCATGTGTGCGCTGCCGTTTGGCCAGTGAGTCTTCATCACTGATGCCGGCCATCAGGTAGCGGAGGCCAGTTATCCAGGTTCTGGCTTCTTCTGCGTTTGATGTCACCAGGTCGAGGGACTCCATGTGGTTTCCATGGTACACTGTGAAACAGCAGGCTGGGTCGAAGCTGCCGTCTGCATACCGATGGAAGATGTCCGACTGACCGCCCTCTGTCACTTTGTACAGGGAATCAATGGTGACTGACAGGGAGAGGAGATGGGAGGGAAAAGAAAGGATGAGTCTGATTATTGGTGGAGACTTGAAAATAAAATGTAGGAATCATTGATGATGTCTGTCTCTAGTTAACACTGAGTTGTTTTGAAAAGACTAACAATGAATTTAAGCTAACAGTCAGTATTAACTCTGTAGCTGAAGCTTGATGTAGTAAATTCCTCTTTGCCATTGACCTCCATTGTCATCATTAAAAACATATGTCAACTCCCACATACACAACCCTATTGCTGTTTTTAAAAAAACTCCCTACAACAGCAAATGTGTATTAATGTGCAGCTGAAAATAGTCCCCAAAAATTGATGTAATATAATTCTATTTGGATCGTGTTTGCAAAAAAACAACAATGTCCTTTTAAAGAAAGAGTGAAACTATATTTGATGTCTGTTGAGGCTGTGAGACACAGGAAGGAAGTAGGAAAGTATTAAGAAAAGGGCTAAAACATTGTTGGTTTTGGTCTTTGGTCTCATTTAATTCTGAATCCAAGTGCTTGACAAATCCCAACACAATATAATTACAGAGGAATGAAGCAGGCAGAATAATCAGTCAGTGTAAAAAAAATTTTTTTTAAACTTGCATAGCTTTTTTTTTTTTAACTTTCTCTGCTTTCCTCTATTGTGTGTAAAAAAAAATACACTTCAGAGTATAAACCCTTTGGTTCTTAAAGAGAAACAGCCTGCAGTAAACATTAAATGTCCTGTCGTTCATATTTGCACACATCTGCTCTATCTGTCTCTTCTCCACGCTTGTTTGCTCCTTACAGTTTGTCTCTCAGGTGAGCTCCATTAGCATGCTGTTAAAGGTGACTCATTCAATTACAACAATTCATTAATGACTTTAATCAATGCGCTGGTGTGTTTTCCTCCCAGCAACTAAACTTTATGCCCTGGTAAACACCATTGTGTTTAATTAAAGTGTTTAAAGAATAACTGATGATTTTATTCCATTACGCCTTACCCATCCCAAAATACTTTTCTGTAATCCATTCCAAAATTATCCATGTCCATTACATTCAGTTCTCTCATCCCTTTACATAATCGCATCTCTGAAATTCTGCTCTGACTGAAAGTAACAATATGGCAGCCCTGAGACAGATAACACACACGCGCGCGCAAACACACACACGCAGGCACACATGCACACAAAATTACTTAGATTACTTTTGGGGAAATTACATAGACTTTCTCTTGGTGGTGTCAACGGAGAGGTTCTAAGAGGCTTATCTAATGCACACACACACATACACACAATGGCATTTCTACCCATGTAAGGACAGGTCCATAGACAGATGGATGCTCCAGTAGGCTGATACATAAAACCAGCAGAGTGAAAAAGTGACAATGATGCTTTGAGGGGGCCATGAAATATAATGGCCCCCTCAGAGGCAGAGCAATGTGGCTGGGACTCAGATTTTTCTAATTCAACCGACATTCTGCAGAGCGCTTTGTCACATGATACACAGAAATAAAAGTATTAGTAGTATTATGCATGTTTAAATAATAAATTCAGCTTATTGTTAATAAACTTGTATCTTATTTTTGTAGCATTCGCTGTCATTTTTTCTGTATGAAACCAAGACCACAATCTGCCCCTAAATCCAACCAAGTACCGCTGGTGTGTCAACATAATCATCAAAAGATATAATGCTGGAGTTGTTGCAAGCAGATATTGTTTTCATCATCATTTTAGCAGAAAACAATTGCATTACAATGTCAGTGAATATTTTGCTGGCGCGTTCAGTATCAAGATTTGTGCAACAGCCAGATTCTTTCATTTGTGTTGATAAAAAATGTAATCTGGACGGCATTATGTTTCCTTCAAAATGTTTTTGTTTTCTCAAATTAGCTGTAAACATGATCTCTATCAGACATGACAGGAAAGGCGTGAGCACATGCTTACAGCAAGTACAGTGGCTCAAAGTTAGATGGACAATTTGGTGAATAATTTTATTATTTGCCTTGGTTTTCTCTTTCAAATAAGTTGGTCTAACCTGCAAGGGATACTCGAGTGATTTATAATTGCACTTTCATGAAGTTGGAGGATTTGCAAAAGACAAATTCAAAGAATGTTCGGAATCAAATCAGCAAACGCTATGATATCCTCATTGTTAGTCCCTACAGGTGCTCCAAAAATGCTGGAATCTACAATTCCCATGATGCAATGTCTTTCGTTAGACCCATGTCTTTCAACACCCCCAGTTTCCAACTGTTACAAAATAAAATATAAATAAATAATAAATACGTGCGTGCGTGCGTGGTGCCTGCTTGGTGCCTGCGTGTGTGCGTCTGCAGACTCACTCTTGGCCTTTTCACTCTTGCGTGACGGCTTCCAGCGAATGCAGGAGCGATGCTCATCCAGGTAGAAGAGTCTCACCAGCCCTTTGGATCCTGCCTTCAGCTTCACCATCTGTGTCCCGGACTGCATCACACTCATGCATCGCTCCACTGCAGAAGAAAAAACACATACAAACACTAAGGGTCAGTGGAGCACTATATTAAGGCACCGAGGGAACAGGTGCCTGGCTGTATTTGTCTCTGCAGGAAGCAAGGCAAAGTGTCACAGTGTCACACAATTAGCAGAGCAGCTGATGTGGGTCAGAGTCCAAAACTGCAACAGAGATGCTACTGTGTGAAGACACAGGGCTGCTTTTCTGTGACACACTGACCTTCTGCTGGAAGCAACAGAGAGAGGGAAGAAACAAGAGGAGATCTTATAAAGGGAGACAGAGCTAATGTTTGTCTCTTTATTTCACAGAGGGTCTGTGGGTTGTTCAAGAAGAAATCTCCAAATCACGCACAGGAAGGTGGAAACTACAAATGAGCCACATTAAAGGCTCCCAGAAACTCAGTAAAACTGTTAATCTTGCAGTGAAGAATTTAAATATCGGTTCATAAACATACTTTGTTGATTACCTCTCAGGTTTTTAAGGTCTGTCCTTTCCAGAATCTGTGTCCCTGCTATTCTGTATTATCCACAGACCTCTCTGTGAACAATTTGCACTGCAACTGCACTGCATTTCTTCTGTAGAAACTAGTCCTAATTAAATCTGTCCAATGGAGGTTTGTGAATCGAACAACTATCATAAAACTTGCAAATATTAATTCAAACTGTCAGCATGACTGTACACCACCAGAGGTAAGTGAGGAAATGTATGTTGCTTTTTTGTAATTTAGGTGAATTCACCCTTTAAACAGGCTGGATTGAATTGTGAGTAGGAAATTGTTGTCACCAGTTCCTACTGCATCATGGATGTTTTAAATACCGCGCTACTTCTGTTCCTGCAATGCATTGTTGTGCTCAGTAAACAGTATGCATGTGCGTCATATACTCAGAAGATTTCTCTATATATTCTATATATTCTATACTCAATTTCTGGTCGTCACCCATAGGCAAGGGTAAGGGGGGGGGGGGGGTTCTGAAGGGGAGAACAGAGGGACTGAAACGATGGTGAGATGTGACTGTGTGTTGGATAAAAGACAAAACTTCAAACTTTTTCTGGCAGCTGTTGGCAGGGACACAGACGTGGATGACAGCAGAGAGACTGAGATTTGTATCCTCATTAGTGGAGTGTGTGCATGCATGCTTGTGTTTGTGTGTATGAATGAATGCGTTTGGCTATGTAGCACATTTTAATGGATGCATGCAATATGTATATGCATATATACAGTAGGCTATATGGTGCTTTTCTAGTCTACCAAAACACCTTATTAAAACATACATTCACAAATTCACACATTGATGACAGAGGCTTCCATTCAAAGTGCCGACCTGCTCATCGACCCGCTCCTGATCTGTCTAGTACACATCTATAGTCCATAATTTCTCTTTACAGTAAATAAAGAGCTTAAAAACCAAAAATGTTATCAAATGGTTAAAAGATCATGTGAAGATATGCTTATATTAACTGAATAGATTTTAGTCTATACAACCTGGGCTGTGAAGAGCCCCGCTCTCTTCACAAGACTCCCTTTCTTTGCTCTTAAACATCAGTTTAAGTACAGGAACATGTATAGTTAAAGAGTCTGTTTCCATTGTAAATATTAGGGACACTTAATTCATTTCCATAGATAAGGTTAAGTCTGATAAAAGCCATTCTTCCATAACACTTCTGCCAGTCATAATAGAGAAGATGCACTACAACAATTATGACATTGATGTGAAGTAAGATACAATACATACAGTAGCTACTATAGTAACTACAACAAGGCTTAAATAGTGCTGTCAGCTTTACAGCCGCCTCTCTGCCAAGAGTTCAGGGACTTTCTTAAGGACTCGAGGAGTTGGTGATTGTTATAAGTCCTCCATCTAGAAGGACAGACTCTCCTCAAATGAGGACATCTTCAAGACGCACATGCAAACCCCTATGTTCTTGCTGAAGAATAATAATCTCTGCTGAAAGATGAAAAATACCCGAGCACTGCTTGTTAATTCTCAGTTCTCAGTTGCAACGTTCTTCTTTAGAGAGATGTGGGGAAAAAAGCATACCTGTGTATATATAGACAATTAACTGAAAAATCAGTATTTCAGCCTTCAATGCTCAGGAGTAGTCACCCATTTCCCATTGAAATGACATGTCATCATTATATTGAATGGCTACTTCCTGTGATTTAATATTGCGCTTACATAAAGCTGGGGGAGGCACAAGAGACTATGAGATTAGAAATAGCAGTGTTCAAGATCAAAGCAGCTGAGACTGAGATATATGGAGCTCCCGAACAGCTGGATTCACATGATATCATCATGACATCTTAATAGCATTTCTTTATTAGACCCTCCCCGCCTATTAAATGCCCTCGTATTTCAAACTTCCAGTTTGTAACACAGACTACTATAGATTTCTACTGCATGAACCCAAAATAAAATAACCTTGATACACAAAAGAGAAAAAGAAGACATTATATAACTGTTATCACCGGGTGAGTAGTATTTCCCATGACAAGTAAATTGGTCTTAATGTGTAAAATCAATGGGGTGCACCTTTAAAGCACAATATTAAATGCATACAAACACAAACCATAAATAAAACAACAAAAATATGAATATTCTGAGAGGACATGGGGTGATTATCTTCAAAGACAACTAAAGTGGAACCTGTCATGGATCCAAAACACATATTTAAGTGTGCTTCACAGAGTACAAGCAGTACTTTATGAACAGGACATGTAGCACACAGCTGGATAATATATTGATGAGAGCAGTCAGAGTGAGCCAAAACAATAAGCTAAAAGATGCTAAAAATCTGTGTAAAGGTGCTATTTCCCTGTGGGCATCATACAACCTCATTTCTAATAAGGATGAGCTGAAGGCTGTGCAGAAGGAGCTGAGGAGGAAGATCAGAGAGGGGAAGAACAGTTACAGGAAGAA
>JBBPCS010060861.1:0-17625 GCA_037974645.1 Hollardia meadi
CACACACACACACACACACACACACACACACACACACACACACACACACACACACACACACACACACACAGACTGCATGGATGGAACTATAAATAATGTTGCTTCTTATTGTGGTTTGCTATGACAGTCTTGAACGAAATCATTTTCTCTCCTAATTAAAAACATGTTTACAACACATCAAGTCCAGGCTTACAGTGAGTGGGCCACAGACATGGAGACAATGGCACACAGATGTAAGTACTAGACAGTCATTTAGAATAATAAAATCTCCAAACACATCATGACATGATCATAGAGCTCATTTTGTGGCGGCTGCAAAAGCCAATTACAGCCAATAAAATGGAGCGAGGAACAGGTCTGGAATGTCTGAAGTGAAGTAAAGAACTGAGAACAAATTATAGTTTAATAATTGAAATTTAGGAGTACAAGCCAGTGTCATGGTACTGGTGCTTGGTATAGAAGATAATTGTCATTTGTTTGGTGTGAATGGCAGGAAGTTAACAAGAAAAAACAGACCACCGTGAGGGAGGGTAAGACGAATCCCACATACATATTTTTTATTCTCTTCTTCGGGATATAGGCATGTATTTATAGGAATATTAAACAGAAATTTTGACAGTTTCTTACACGTTCATGTATGAAATTAAATTAAATTGTGCTCTCTGGCATGCACTCTTTTAGACAGAAAATTGATCAGATGAATTTTATAGGTCTACTTTCAAGTCCACAGTGCATATCTATTACATTCTAGTATTCTAAAATATTGTAGCATGATATTTTATGCAGATCTACTTGTGAGGCATCTACAAATGTAAAATTGCCCAAAATGTATGCATCTATGTACAGTATATAGTGATACACTCACAGTACAGTAGTGACATTTCAGTTACTACATCATGAAATAAGACTCACCTCTAAACCCTCAGGGCCAGGTTCGCCTATGAAGCCTTTCCTTCCAGGTCTCCCCTACAAAGACAGACACACAAGTATTGATCAAAAGAAACCAACGCTCACGATGTTTTCATCGCATCTCATCCCAGCTGCTTCCTGATAGAACATCTCAGCGAATTGTTTCACTCAAACCACCTGCAAAACAACTCGGTTTGTGTATGTGTGTGCATTTGTGTGTATACAGTATGTGAATCTGGGAGTTCTTACAGTAGGGCCAGCGCTGCCAGGTGGGCCGAGTGGTCCTTCATCACCCTGCAGAAACACAGTACAGTTCATCATACACAAATTTCCAGAAAACATACAACACAACCACACACACGCACATAAACACAGAAGAGTCGAACAGACGTAAATACAGCCGGCACACCAAACAACATGAACTAATGCATTCCATTTGCGTGACGTCTACATCTCAACATTAAAGGTCTCCTCTGCTCACCTGCCTGCTCCTTCATTACTGTCTGAGAAAAATTCCATTTTGCTGATGATTACTCATCTTGAAGAGCCAGACAGGGGCAGTGTGTTATTATCACATTCATACAAAACAAAAGGGCTGAGACAGCTTGACTTAGGAATAAGAAGACCTGCACTGTACTGCTCTGATACAAAAGTACTGAGGCAGATGTTTGGCCTTTCACTGACAGTTGCATGTGTGAAAGGCCCAAAATGGCATAGTGGCTACTTTGTAGCTTAGTTATTTATGGGAGTGATCTTGATCTTTAACTATTTCAATATGGACACACAGAGCCAACTAATTCTTCTAAAGTTCTGTGATGTTCTCCAAAGAGACAACCATACTTGAAAAAAAAAGCTATCTTAGAAATGACTGCATAAGGGTAAATAGGTTGGAAGGTAACATTATTTTATAATAGCATAACTGTGGGCAACTTTCTTATTCTGACTTCTGATTAAAAAACAAAAATCAATTTACAAAATTACTGTTTTTTATAATGTGTTTCATGTTTATGTTTGACAGTATATATACATTTATGTGAGAGTAGAGTACATTTGCCAACTAAACTTCTGTGAGCAGTTGCCAGGTCAATGCTCAGCACAATATCAAAGTGTGGGTGTGTTGTACACCTAAAGCCTTCTGCTTTTTCCATGGCTGGAAAACTTTCAGCTTGTTTTTATAAGCACTCAATGATGAATCATGACTTCACCCAGTACAACATGCCCCAAGAGATACGGCAGATTAAAAAAGAAACAAACCTCTAGCTTCACTGGAATTGAAGCTGCTGGTTGAGATATGACCAGATGCCAAATGAGAAGCACTGTTTTACGTAATCTTGCCTTAGACTAATGATCCAATGGAAATCCCTCGATGAGCCATTTTTTTCCCACTTTTCTGTATCAGTGAGTCAAGCACACAGCACATGTGTACAAGTAAGTTGGGTGTTGAGTGGTCTCACCTGTGTTCCTTGTGGCCCTGGTGGGCCTTGGGGCCCTCTGGAACCCTGCAAACCCTGGAACACAACCACATGCATTAATTCAATGGATGGATGGATGGATGGATGGATGGATGGATGGATGGATGGATGGATGGATGGATGGATGGATGGATGGATGGATGATGTTGTACCTTTGGTCCAGGTGGACCGTTTGGCCCTGGCACTCCAATGTCCCCAGGAAAACCCTTGCAGAAACAGGAGCAGATATGTTATTATTTCACCTGTCATGCGTCAAATGACTAACTGGTTGAGAACGATCCCACGCATTAAATCAACTCAATGCATGTCTGTGTACATTACAGGAGGGGTAGGATTATATTGCATTTAAAATGGCAAGTATACAGTATGGCTATTTCAATGTCGATGTGCTACAGCAGGTCCTCTTTACAAATCACTGAATGCATCATGCATGAATCTGTATTAGACAGCCATTGAAGTGGGACTTTTCTTGAGTGTATAGGGGGCGTTATAGAAGACTGATGTAATGATAGTGATGGATTGCTACTGAGCTGATAGAAGCTGAATACCATCATACCAATACATCTGCCATGACATCTGACATTTTCCATGCTTTTCACATACTTTGCAGCATCGACAATGACCTCTTTGACAAAACATGAGGTATTCTACATCTGAAGCACAGACATGCTGGAGGGAGATGCCAGAACAGAGAAGGCAAATGTTGTTTTGATGCAATACATGTACAGTACATTCTAAGATTTTGGGGCTAGTGAGACGACTTAATTTGTGTCTCAATTTCTCCATTATTCAAATTCTACCAGAATAAGTTAAGTATGAATAATTTAACTGTATTCCAGTGTGACAAAGCTTGATTTGCTTTACTTTCTTAAATTTCTTCAAATTCTAAAGCGCTGTAGACTGCTGTCAAATTCAACCATCAATATTTCAACAGGAGATATTTTGTGACAACAGCTAAAAGGAGGAAACCTCAGGATGATACTATAGGCCATGTATAATAAAGGCTTCTATTCAGCAAGATTTATAGAAATGATCTGGTAGTGCGATTGGCCTGTTAGATTATGACATATTTAACATCCTAGTGGATTTTTTGATGCAAGTGTGGCAAGTCATAAGATCATCAGAAGGTCATCTAATGACCAAAAGTGAAAAGACATTGTCTAAGAAGACACCATCCTGTTCACTAAATATAATTGTTATTTGCCCATTATATTCAAGAGGTAAGTCTAACTGAGGGAAAAGAGGAAGTCAGAGCAAATTCAATTTTAATTCCTCCACTAGTTTTCAAGACATCATGTCATGGATCAAAGTGATGATCCAGTGGAAATAGCTTGGGGAGTCACCAAAATCATTATGAATCACTATAAGGACCATGAATACTGAATACTTCTGGTGATTCTCTTGATTAGTTGATTGATTGTTTGATCTATAAACCATCAGAAAGACAATACAATATGCCATCACAATATTCTTGAGAGTCAAAGGTGATGTCATCAGACAAGGAAAAGCAGCAAATCCTCACATTTGAGAACCTGCCATCAAACGTTTTCCATTTCTGCTCTTCAAATTACTTTTTCACAATTTAATCATTTTTCTGTCAATCAATTAATCAACTAATCAGCTTTCGGTCGCAAGGCTCTTGGTTGAATTAAAGTGCTTAACAGACAAATGCACAGACGTATGTTTTCGATGCCTTTGTTATTTGCTGCATTATAGTCAGTGCATTGTAGCTTTGTTTTACATTATGTTTTATATGTTCATCGTTACAAAAAGTCACCCCAGCCTGCAGCCACAAGACGTGCACTATAGTGACATCTGCATTTTTCAGCTACCTGCTACTTTAATTCTCACAACGATTTCCATATCGCTCTAATTAGGAAGCATTTATGAAAGAGAGCCTGGCTTGGCTCTGCGACCGCTCCATTACACACACTTTAACATAAAAGTAAATCAGGGTGATAATGTTTTATAGCTGCATCTGTGTTTGGGCTGGCTCACTATTAATCTTTTCTCTACTCAGCGTACTAGAATGTACCCGAGCAGTAAAGCAAAGTTCTAATCTCTTGTTCCATCTTCTATCTTTTTCTCAATCCATGTCTGTGCATTTTAATATGATGCCGCTATCTCCCCAACTGACTTTTCTTTTTTTTTTTTACCTATGTTCTAACTTTCTACCTACAACATTTTAACATTTTAAATAAAAAAACAAACAAACAGAGTAAACAGGTTTACGAGCCTGGAAATAAAAATTAAACCTGTTTTGGACAGCTGCAAATTGACCAGTAAAGTTATCATTAACCGAAAGCACTGCCTGTACTGTAGATATAACCAGAATTTAACTCGTTACCCTTAAATAGGTTACTTAAGGTAAACAACACGGAGAAATGTGAAAAAGGCTTTGAACCACAAAGCATTGATCACCGTTCACACAATGTGATCATGTTACATGGGCCTGCTCTTCCATTCTGAGAAAACATGCCATAAAATCAAATGATATGTAGAATATAATCATATTTATGTCCTACCTCTGGTCCTGGAGGCCCAGGTGGTCCTTGTGCCCCCATATCACCAATTTTACCCTGTTTAAAATACAAAAAACAAAAGAGGACAAACATATTTTAGAAATCACACTTTTTTCACACTTATTTTCTCATACAATGCCTCTACCTCTCTGTCACCACTTAAATAATGCGTTCAGTTCATGTTTTTCATCATGAAATTGACAGTGTGGATCTGAAAGATGATATTTCTGGCTCAATATCAACACATTATAGCGATTTGATAAAGCTTTATTACACTGAGAGCTTGTTTCTGCCGATAAGCAAACAAATGTTAGTTAAAGACATTTATTCCACTTCTTTGTTCACTGAGAAAGTGCACATAAAGCAGATGTGTTGTGCACGTGACTGAGCAGACATTCAGTTTACAAGCTCACAAAAATAGAGTCCTTATCCTGAGTGTGGTACAATGTGTTTACTTGGCTTTGTCTATAAAAGCTGTAAAATAAAAAAAACCTGTATACGATGGCATGCATGCATATACACACACAAACACGCGTAATTACAAATGCACAAATAAATACACTTTCACTAATGTCCACACATGCACCCTTGGCTGAACAGACACATACACACTCACACGAACATACCGGTGGTCCTGGCTTCCCTCTTGGCCCAGTAGGACCAGAAACACCAACAGCACCCTGAAAGATACGGACACAAAAACTCATCAAACTGGTCTCACACACCCTTTTCATGTGTGTTTTCATCCATTTTTATACAACTGAGTGCATGCCTAGCTGTGCATATGTGTATGAACCTTTATTCACTTCACTTCATGTGATTAATGGAACGACATCTGCGTTTATTCAACACACGAAGTATTTCTGATTTGTGGAAATGTTTGGATTAGTCTTTTCCTGATTCCGCGACAATAAATGTTCCCTTATAGAATCCGCTATTGTCCAGTTACTTGCCATAGCAGCAGCTCCATTTCACGACTTGTGATATTAAAACATCAAGAAAAACAGACATATGTTCTCAACAAAACATAAGTATTGTGTTGGATTTCTTTCTTTCTTCATGATTGTTTTTTTCTGGGAATAAAATCTCTAATGATCTTTTTATGAATTGCTGGCAATAGTGGTTTTGTGTACATGATGTTCGGGTGTTTTGCTTAAAATCTTTATTTGTGTGACAGTAGACGTACCTTATCACCTTGATACCCCATCTCTCCTGGTTCGCCCCTTTGTCCTACTTCACCCTGGATTTCACAGTATCACACAGAGATATAACACAACACTGCCCTGCCACAGCGATCACAATACAAGCAGAGATAAGAGTCACTGTACACACACAACCTGCACATAGGGTATATACTGTGTAGTACATATACATGTTCAACACTTGTTGTCAAGACAAGCTGCTAATAAAATTCACACTGCAAATAACCAACACACATTGCGGAACGATGCTAATATTTAACATATAGAACTACTAGCATGCTCTGTCTATTATCATGATACTGATTGAGTTTATAGCTTTGGCTGTGTTATTAAAATGTCAACAGGATCCATTGTAATACGCCCAATTATGTGAGCTGGGCTACTGACAGATTACAGACACACTGCAATAATATAAATATTTAGATCACCTTATCACCTTTCAATCCAGGCAGGCCGGCTCGTCCTGCTGGGCCCTGCCACAGATGAGGAAGGAGGGAGGGAGAGTGCAAGAATCAGTCAATTAGAGAGAAAAGGAGGAAAGGGGGTAAATTTCATGAGGAAACATTGACGGAATTCTCCTCTGTGCAGGGATCTGCAAACCGAGTGAAGCCACGAAGGAAGAGGCCGATGAATGAAAGTTGACACTGTGTCAATGTTTTGACTTGTTTCTCACACTGTATTGTCTGTATATATTTTTGATATTATGGCAGTACAAATGATATGATGCAGAGATACATGCAGCACATTCCAGTGGTTTAATTTGACTAACTAGCAATACTGTACAGTATTTTCCTAAAGATTTAGCCAATGTCTGACGTACCTGAGGTCCCACCATACCAGGCAGTCCTCGCAGTCCCTCAGGCCCGGGGTCCCCCTGTAGATGGAAGGAGGTATATAATTTATGGAATTTATGTATTCCAAACACACGGACACATACTTCCGATGCCAGCCTGATCTTAGACAAAGCGTCTGGCTGTGGCCCTTCTTGCTGCTGCCAGCCCACAACATACACTCTAATTGACAGAGGCGAGGTGAGAATGGCCAGAATGTGTGCCTGGACTGAAACCCTTTACAAGTGGGCATGTGGTTAAGCTGGCCACTGACTGGGTGTTTTTTACTGTGACTGTTGCAAACATGCCAGTAGCACTGATGTTGTGTTGCTCAAACACATTTAACTAAACACAGCCTTTGTACCGACATAGATTTCATGGATTACGGTTAACATTTCTATTGAGGAGACCAGGCAGCCTGCTTGAGTAAAGTTTCTTTTCTTTTTTGAGACAGTGAGAAGCCTTAAAGGAGGGAGATGTCAGAATTTGTTCCAAAACAGTGAGGAGTGAAGACAGTGTCTGCAGCATAGCAAATATAATAATACGAAGACAATTGGGAATCATGAACAATCTCACTTCTCTGCAGTAGGAGGCCTGTGACTGAAAATGTTACAGTCAGCACATTATCCTCTTTCCTAACAGTCAAAACCATGTAAGTGAGAGACGAGAGAGAAAGCATGGCTTCATTTTATGTCATCATGGACATGTGCCCTAAACTAAGAGCACAGGAAGGTTGGACACCTTGAGGCTCCCGTTGCTGCAGCTCCACTGCAGCAGGATGGACACAAATCACATGCACTCCATCAAAAGAGGCTTTCAACAGAGAACATATGAAGAATGACGTACCGAAAGGAGAGGATATCAGTCCAAGAACCTTCCGCCAAATCTCTGGTGTCTACCAGCCAACACTGAATGACCTGGTAATTCAACCTCCCACACTGAGCCTTTGCTCAAAGTGCTGTCAAGACGTAGCCTGACTGCCAGGTGGTTAGAGATTATCCAAACCGTTTTCTCCCAACACAAGTGACGAGTTAAAGACTTGACGAAAACCAGACTGTTGCATTCCTGTACTTCTAGTTTCAACACAACTACTGCAGCTCAGAAAATACAACCAAACATAAAATTCTTTGGCACCCAGTGCATCACATACTTAGATTGGGGAAAGTAAAATTAAATTACTATATATTCTGTAGGGCTGCCATATCAATTGTTTTAATTATCAATTAATTACTTTCACGATAAATAGATTGATCGTTTAGTCTATAAAATGTCAAAAATTGTGAAAAAATTCTCATCACAACTTCACAGAGCTCAAAGTGACGCCTTCAAATTGCTTCTTTTTTTCCAACCAGCAGTCCAAACCCAAAGACTCTTCATTCACTACCATAAATGACAACAAAAAAAAAATGCAGCAATTGCTTACATTTAAGAAGCTGGAACCAGAAAATATTAGAAATCTTTTCCCTTAAAAATGACTGAAATGATTAATTGATTTTAAAAAATAGTTGGAAACTAATTTTCTTTCTAATGAATTAACTAACGTGGCAGCTCGAATATGCAGGCCTCATCACACCACTTAAAAATGATCAAAAACTAGTTGATGTAATAGGGGTAAAGCATTTACACACAAAAAAGTCTGGAAATTTTAAATAACTATTTTTTCGTTTCCATCTCATCCTTTTTAATTCAGGCAGTGAGAGAGTGTCTGCCTGCATCACATTTTGTCGAGTAACACATTGGCAAAGACATCAAGAGCATAACAGAACGAACGCTTGCTGATCTGATTCGGCTCCCTCTGATTACTTAACTAAAGTTCCAACTTTGTGTAATTGCCCTCCAATATGAGTAGAGCCACAAGGGTGTGACTGACACTGGGAAGTGAAAATGAGGTTTACATTTTGATGTCAAATTAAAGTTTTTTGAGAGATCTATCCTGTGTCAAAATCACTCAGCCAGAAGGGAGACTAAATATGAATTACATCAAAGATGGGATTAAGGAGGTGTGAGTATTTTGGCTCTCTTGTATGATTACTCAAAAGTACTTACAGCCAATAATTTGTTCATATAAAGACAAGTAACCACTGCATCAGCTTTAATTATTAGTAATTAATTTCTCTGCTTTTAACTGATTTTTGTATATATATATATAAAAAGAAAAATTGCTTACATTGCACATTACGCATTATTTATGTTTTTTATTGCACATTCTGCATTACTGATATATATATATATATATATATATTGACTTTTTTATTTCTATCAAAATATTAATTACAAGCACATGTGGTCTATGTACATCAATGTGTGTGTGTGTGTGTGCGTGCGTGCGTGCGTTATCCTTTTTGGAGTGATGATAATTCGCTTTTGTCAATTTTCACATAGGCTTAGTCAGTCTGCAATAATTAGATGTAAGAAAAATTAAGATGGGGTTTACTTAAGAGCTTTGGTGTCCTCTATAATTTGATTGTCTTACATGTGTATCCCTATCTGTGATAACACCCTTGTTTAAGTAAAAACGTAAAAGGTGGTGTCTGCATGTTTCACGTCCGTATGACTTACAGCCAGCACCTGAAGTGAAGGTTAAGAAAAGGCCATCCTTCCAGATGGCGTACACAGAGTGACCCTTCAAGCACCCCAATAAATCCCCATGCTATGAGGACAGCAAACCAGTGTAAATAAAGCTTGAAATGATGGCACTGGAAAGGTGCGGTACACAGTTGCATATATTTTGCTGACACAACAGCGGGATGCTTTAGAGGCCACTGTGAACTCAGACTTTTTAACACTTGTACATTCCACTGTGACAGTCTTGATTTTCCTCACTGCAGTAATAAGACAGAGCCTAAAACAACCCCAAAGACAGGATGATGACTGAAACTGAGTGAGGAGTCAGAGTTCTAAATGATTTTCTTTGGCAGCTATGTGACTGTATGTCACACTTCCATATAGGGCGACTTCACAGTACCCAATAATGCACAAACTGGGTCAGGTAGCTTGGTAACACGTCTGATTTGTTTGAAGGTTTTATGTTCTCCCAAGCTATAGTACAGTCTTCATCTAATCAGCTCACTGTATTCCTTTTTACTCACAACATTTCATCTTGCAATATTTAACTTGCTCTTGGTGCTGACAAAGAAAGTCTTAATGTCCATTTTCCTTTATGTAGACCCATTTTTGTACACTTGTCAGTGACTAAGGCAGAACAGATAGAAAAACAGAGTTTTCTAAGTTTGCCACCAGGAATGTTGATTGATTAATAATAGCAACAAGTGGCTGATTGGTTGAGATTAAAAGAAAAAAAATGATGGCAGTAATGAGTTTGACCCAAGTAATATCAGATGCTATATTATCATTGGTATTCCAGTAATGCAACCCAGGCTGTATTCTCTGCACATTTCTATTAGGGTTAATGTATGAAATTTGCCCATTTTGGTCAACTTTTGGAGCATTTAGATTTTTTTGTTACTGACATGCCCATGGAGTTAGTTTTGTTGAGAAAACATGTTGTCCTACCAAGACATTGTCCCTAAGGATTACACTAATTTCAGTGGTGGTCGTCACGAACAGTAATATATACACTGCTGCCACAAAAAAGACAAAACAGACAAGTGGAAAGAAAGATGGACAGACAAACAATCTGGGAAACCAGTACAAGGAGAGACAGAGGCAGAACTATGAGCTAAATGAATGGTAGATCAAACACAGTGCCTATTTGGCATGGGAAACATGGGAACATAAAACAATTATAACAAAACTGATACTCACCCTCAGGCCAGGAAAACCGCTAATGCCAGTCCCACCAACAGGCCCCTGTGAAACATCACAGCAACATCCTAAGTACACAGGACAGGACACTTACAGTATTACAAATTCCTCATTCCCAAGGTGACATTGGAAATATTCTAAGTGTGACTTTATGTTTTCACGTGCTAACTTCTGGGATGATAAAGCATCTTAGCAAATTATGTGTGAAACCCATAAATTAGTGAATCAAGGCTGCTCAGTAATTTGGATAATTGTCATGTCACCGAATGTCACACACTGAATGGATTTTTTTTATAAAGAATTTCCATTAGACTTGGTTTTAAAGGTTTATCTGTGTTAATTACTGTATCCATTTTGGTGTTTTTCTATTATACACTCAAATACTATATAAATACAATTGGTGACAAAAGGCCTTCACAAACTCAACTACAGTTACCAGCTTGTGGTTTGTATGCCTCTGTCAAGTTGCAGTTCACATCCATGTCTGTCCAGACTAACATAATATATGTATTGAAGAATTTGAATGTAAAGTGTGGTTCCTGGCAAATTGGAAGTTATCACTCTATTGACATGTATGATTCCAGTGAGAAACATACTGCCTCCATTTAGAGACTATTTGTACAGAAGAGTACAGAGGACTGATAAAGAGCTTTGTCACATGGTGCAGCAACAACCACCCGAAGCATGCTTGGCAAGAAGCTAAAATTCTAAAACACGGATGCTTCACACACATCTTCAACCCGGCAGCACAGAAGATCTATACAATCAGCACATTGTATAGATCACCGAAAAAACAAGAGTTATGGTGTTGAATAATGGCCCGGGAAATGTTTCTGCAAAACATTGTGATGTCAATGTGAAGTTGACCATTGACCTTTTGGATATAACATGTCATCACTTCATCATTCTATCCTATTTGACAATTGTGTGAAACTTTGTCATAATTAGCATATGTTCTTGAGTTAAAAACATGTTTTGTAAGTTCACAGTGACCTTGACCTTTGGCCACTCAAATCTAATCCATCATCCTTGAGTTTAAATGAACGTCTATGCCAAATATGAAGGAATTTTCTAAAGTTGTTCCTGAGATATCGCGTTCACAAGAACGGGATGGACGGAAAACCCCAAAACATAATTCCTACAGCCACGGCTATCGCTGGCGTGGAATACGAAATGAGGACAGCAAACTAGTGTAAATGACGACAGCACATGAATCTGAACTTGTTAATGCAGAAATCTGTTTAGTACTGTAAATTAGTCACTAATGAGAGAGGACAGGTAACAAGCTGGTAGAGCTAGACTTAGAGACAGAGGACAGATCAGGTGGAATTACAGGCAGGTAGATGAAAATTGCAGGACAAACAAGAGGACAGCTGAATTCACCAGGAGGCAAAGAAGAGTTCTCACCTCATTGCCATCAGGACCGGGAGGCCCCCTCTCTCCTGCATCACCTACCACACCCTGTGAGGGAAGTACATTCACATTCAATGAATGTCAGAGCAACCTTTGCCAATTATAGTCTCCCCTTGTAGTATACAGCACTTTCATACAGGTAAATTAACAGCAGTTCATTTTGCTTTATATTTCTTCTTTTTCTGCCGCCTTACTATTTCTTAATTTCTACTTTTTCTGTTATACATGGCATCCAATCTTTACTTATGGCATTAAAAATTCAAACTCCCAAAGTTGCTGATCAAGATCAAATTTGTTTTGACATGGTGCCAAATAATGCTTATTTAATGAAGCAAGATTAAATATTATATTGGTGAGCTTGTGGACTTGCTTATAAAAGACCTCAGGCCACAGACTTTGATCCATGTCTGCCAATCCAATGCCAAAATACATGCCATTAAACATTTCCGATTTGATTCGTCACACCTTGAATAGTGTTAAATCCTCTAAAGGGGTTCCACTGTCTTTTTTTCTCAGTCGACACTGTTTGACCAGTGGCCCTCAGTGTCCTGCTGCTTTAACACATTCACAACAGACACAACATACAAATCAATCTCCTTTTGATGTTCCTGGGGCTTTTGTGGATGTGTACTGTTATTTTATGTACATTATGTGATGGATAACATTTCTATCCATTTTTACAACCCTCCTGAATTTCCAGATGATAACACAGACAATCACGTCAGCAGCTGTTACCCCATAACTATTGATAGATGACAGAGATATATATATCTTTGTGTTTGGAAGCAACTGTGAGCAATGGCAGGAATAAAAATGGATTCATTATTACGTGTCTTCCTTTGGGGCCAGGTTTTCCAACTGGACCAGGCATTCCCTGTAAAAGAAAAACAAGTGGAGAAATGACTCAAATCTGGGATATGAAATGTTGCTGCTCCCAGGGAATTTGTGTCTCAATACATTTTAGCCACTGGACTAAAATTAAGTGATTTTTACAGGCTACAGTAGAGTGAGAAGTCAACACTTTTCTAACCTATCTACTGTATACTGTATATATTGTATCTGAATATAATGCAGAATAACCATCTTCCTTTATTACCATGAAACATTCTTATTCTATGGCCTATTCTAAGCCAAGATTCATAAATTGCTTCATTACATTGACTTAGTAGTTCTTTTGGCACATAACATACTGATGTGCTGGAAGCCATAACAGAGGCATAAAATTCAGGATTTCCTTGGGACTGGAATCTCAGAAGAATGAAGGAATGAGTGACATCATTCCGGCATAGCCTAAATGGAAAATATAAGTTTTCCTCACATCTTTTCTGTAACCTAATCATTTTAAAGCTGAAAAATAAAGCTTCAAATTCCTGCTGTCAAGCATTGTTTTACTTTTCCCGACAGTTCAAAGAAAACAAAAAAACAGAAAAGACAATCTGACAGGCATCTGTGAGCAGCAAGTACCTCAACATATATCAGGACATGCTGGAAAAGAGCAGACTGCAAAATGTTGGTCATCATGTGCACTTAATATAAAGAAACATCACTTACTTTCTCCCCCTCCAGCCCTGGTGGCCCAGCAACGCCAGGAGGCCCAATGAAACCCTGGAAATGAGCAAAAACATATATTATATACTCTAACAAAACCTTCATAACATCTAAAAATTTCAGAAAAATCAGAAGGCCAATCACTTCATTTTAGATTAATTGCAATTAATTTTGGTGGCAGGGCTACCATTTTGTTGTTTATTTTTTTCAATACTATCTTCATATGTCCAAGTTTACAATTCATAACACAAAACAAGCAAATATCAATGTGTTCGCCATGGGTCCATCAAGTAAGCAGGAATCAGCAGGTATTCCATATCATCAACAGCTGAAAAAATGCTACACCTCCAAAGTATTTTAAATCCAACATTGTTGACGACCATGTTTACTTGGAAGCAGTCTTCTTTTTACTTCTTTGCACACGCATTGCTCCATATCTTAGTTTGTTACCTCTACATGTCAAACAGTGGAATTGAATTTGTGTGATGTGGGCAGGCTCAATGTCCAAACATTCAAGTTTGAAACCATAAATCAATCAAAGTTTTGCAGCAAATACATATTTAAAGAGATTTTTCAAATATTGGTGTCAGTCGGCACTTCTTCATTTTCTCACATAGGTCTACACAACCTAAGGGCCCTGTTTAAAGTAATTAACTCAGTTATTTCTCTCCTTCCAATACTCCATAATGATCGATCCCCTGAAAAATATTTTTTTTACAATTCTTCCTGACCAAAGTTGAGATTATCAGGCTCCAGATCACACCAACGACCCTTGATATTTCAATTTCAACAAACACTCAAAATTCACTGAACCACTTTCAACCCACTACTCTATCCTCTCTCGTGCTGCCAACTAGACATCATCCCCACATTTCTTCTGAAGGAGGTACTTGAAGCTGTTGATTCCACCATCCTTTCCATTATAAATAACTGCATAGTCTCTGGTTTTGTTCCTTCCTGTATTTAAACACCCTAGTCCAGCCCATTCTAAAGAGAAAAATCCAAAAAAGAAATATCCAAAGATCCTGGACCAAGGGAACTGCATTATAAGTCATCTGTCTATATCTAAGTCATCCTAAGCGCAGCATTTTACACGGTGAACCACAACATTCTGATGAACCAGCTAGAATCCTGGGTAGGTCTTGGTAGCACCACCCTCCAACTTATACGCTCCTACCTCTCAGAAAGAACCCTCTCCATTGTTTTTGGCAACACCTACTCTTCGTCAACCCATCTCAATTGTGGCGTTCCGCAGGGTTCTATCCTTGGCCGTTTATTATTTTCAATTTACCTGCTCCCCCTTGGCCATGTCATTCATAGCTTTAACATCCAATTCCACTTTTATGCTGATAACATTCAGTTTTATGTTCTGCTCAATACCTCAACTCCAGTTGTCTTGCTTCCCTTAAGGCCTGCCAGGCTGATATACATTGTTGGATGTACCAGAATTTCCTATAACTCAACACAGACAAACCAGAGATTCTCCTGTTTGGCCCTCTCAGTTCCAGATTCCACATACTAGACAGTCTCAGTTCACTTTCAGAAAATGTGAGAAGTGTTGCAAAGAAACCTGGTGCTCGTTTTTTTGACTCTGAACTTAGTTTCGATACTCATGTAAAGAGGGTAGTCCAATATTGCTTTCTGCATCTGCAGAACATCTAGCCAAGACTTAAATAGAGTGTTACTGCCCTTGTCTCCTCTCGCCTCGATTAATGTCACGTCCTTTGACCAGGTCTCAGCCAAAACCCATTAAATACTTCAGCTAGTGCAGAATGCAGCAGCTAGACTACTTACTGGTACAAGGTGATTTGAACATATCATTCCTGTATTAGCTGCACTTCACTGGCTACCAGTCAAATTTAGAATTTCACTTTAAAATTTTATTGTTGACTTTTAAAGCTCATCATAGTCTTTAGCTACCTTATGGAGCTCCTTATCCTAATCTGAGGTCCTCAGATAAGACTCTTCTGGTTGTGCCTAAGTTTAGGCGGGTGACCAAGGGTGACAGGGCCTTCGCTGTGAATGCGCCCAGACTCAGGATCAGCCTGCCCGAGAACCTCAGGTTAACTAGCTAAGTGTCCATGTTTAAATTCCTCTTTAAAAACCTATTTCAGGACCACTACAGTGAAAGAAACAGATTTCCAATTTCAGTAAGTTATGTTTGGCGGTATGGCTCTGTTCTGGGAGCTCCCTGCCCTTCCACGTGCCTACGTGGAAAGCCTTAAGCAGGGTGAGCACACCTCCCTGCCCTTCCATGTGCCTACTTAGAAAGGCTAAGGCAGGAAGCTAAGCAGCAAATACTCCCTGGGTACAGAGTAGAGCAGAGCTGGGGTGGAGGTGGGTTGCAAAGCAGCTTGCAGAGGAAGGAGGAAGAGTAGGCAGGTCAAAGCAGCTTAAATAGTGCACCCTGTATGAGATTTGCCAATTGAATGCATAGAAGACAATCAGCATAGCCATCAGCTGATGTGGGCTGGCTTTTAGATCAGCTGATTTAGCTGAGATTGTGAGCTGGGCTTGACCACTGATCCTTTCAGGAAATTAAGTGTTCAATCCAGTGCTGCTGAAGAAAAAGGGGCAAAATGGAAGCACGGAGGAACCTGTACTTACACGGACACCTTTAGACCCTGGGTTACCTTCTGGCCCCGCTGATCCCTGCAACAAAGGAAAGACTGGTAAGGATTTAGTAAGGATATTTTCACAATAACTGCAAGCTCACTGATTTCATGTGCTAAGGCAAAACTAAACACATAAGCCTCTGAATGACCTGATAAGAGAAATAAAGGGAGCTTGACTGTGAGTCAGCTAAAGTTAAGCTAAGCTAAGTTGTATATTATATTTTTAATTTCCAGACTACACACATGGAAAGACATCAGGAAACCAATTTCATTGGTTTATCATTGTGAACTATATTTTCAATATATTCAAGTGGAAATTGCAATTGTTTACCATTTAATTACCATATAATCCAAAATCCAAAATGGTTAATAAACATTCATAGGAAAGAAAAGATCATTGTGCATTATGCAGTTATAATTTTTATTGATGTGTATTCAATCAACTGTAGAGCTCTTGATAGAGCAACAAAGAATGTAAGAGGATCGACGGGGGAACTGGAGGCGTATTTTTGTATTTTTCACTGCACCTGCCTGCCAGGGTAACCTGCTTCGCCAGCCTCCCCAGGAGGTCCGGGTATGCCCTGTAATAGAGAGAGAGAGTGAGACAGAGAGAGAGAGGGAGAAAGAGACTCAGAAAATGAATAAACAGTGAAGAGGGAGGTTAGATGGATGGATAAAGTGAAAGAGGAGACACAAGGACTTCTACCAGCATTGCCAACTGAGGAATAAAACAAGCACTGTTCATTCCGGATAGCTTCCATCAAGACAACCCTGTCTATTAACTGTACCTTTCTGCACCCCTCCAGCCCACATCTCCCTCACAGACTTACTTTCTGCGTTTTTTTCATCCCACTGTTAAAATGACACTTTTAAACATTAAACTGATGCTTTTATCCAGTGCAATTTAAAGCAATCATTGGTTGCAGTATTACTGTTATCATTGACTTTTCCCAAATCGCAGACCTTGAACAGGTATAATCATCATTTTCACAATAAACTTCATATTCTGCTGGCATTTTTGTCTGCCAGAACCATAATACATCTGTGAGGGTTTTATATTATTGTGAAAGTTTCTATTCTTAGAGTTTAAAAATCAAACGTTTTAAAGTCAATAATAGTATAATGTTGTCATTCCTTAAACCTCTATTCTTAGGGCCTTCTTATGTGGACATGTGTAGACAGTCTGTGTAATCTCGGTAAGTGTTTGCATTTTGATGAGATGAGGAGATTTTCCATTAAGGAAAGGGGGATAAAAGGAACCACCGACTCGAGGGGACAGCTGAACGACTGTGTGCATGTGTGTGTGTGTGTGTGTGTGTGTGTGTGTGTGTGTGTGTGTGTGTGTGTTT
>JBBPCS010060882.1:0-17624 GCA_037974645.1 Hollardia meadi
CCAGCTGTTTCAAACGCTTTTCAATAGACGCACGTTTACAAAAACAGTAACGTCAGTAAAGTGCAAATGTGCAACTCGGCAACAACATTTCAGTGCATTGAGTTTTGCTGCTGCATCTCATTGGCTCTTTTTTGGCAGTTTGTCATAAGCTTTGAGGAGATTAAGTTTTTCACTGAGAGAAAACGACTTTCTTTTTCCCGTCATGATTTCAGTGTGCTTGCATCCTGGGCCTTGGTCCTAGCCGGCAGCGGAAGTAGATGAGTTGCCACCCGAGGCCAAAAAAAAAAAAAATCACGTAGTTTTTTTTTTGTTGTTGTTTCCATATGTTTTCATGTATTAAAAGACCCAACATGAACACTGTAAGCGGACTACTTGATTACTATAAACGGATTATTTAAACAGTATTTGTATAGGAATGATTCTGTCCCGAACCTTTAGATCCATATAAGCGGTTGATCACTATATCCGTGATCACTATAAGCGGTTTCCACTGTATTAAAAAATGCTGCAGAGGTTCTTGGGGACCATTTTGTACAAGAACATTGTGGAGTTTGCTGATAATAATTAGATTTTATTTTTTATAGAGTTTTAAAAGTTTTATGATTGTAGTTATTAAATATTAAAAATTACTTCAAGACTTTCCCGTCTTAAAGGACCTTTGTGCCCATTCAAGTAAAGATTACTGAGTGATCTGTGCACCTGAACGCACCAAGAAGTCCCTCCTTACTGTGTGTGCGTGCGTGCAACATGGCAATGTTACAGACTGTCAGTATAGTTTTACATGACTATTGTGGTTTGTTTACACACAAGATCACAGATATTGTTGATTTCTTCTAGTCCTCCATATGTTTAAAAACCATGTTATCTAATTTCAGTTTACCAAAGCTTAATTTTAGCTGCAGGTCTAAATCATTACTAGACATTTGTAGCTGAATGATAATGATGATTATTCAGTGATTTTTAATCTACTTTTTCCAGGATGTTTATCTGGCAGAAGGTGGCTCTGAGCCCATCTTTGACCTGAGTGATATAAGTCCCACCAGTGCTGCTGCAAGCCCACCCAAAGGCACACGCACACACACACACACACACTCACACTCACACTAGGGATGTTAACAGTTAACCGATAATAAGAACTTTGACCGATTAACACTATCAGTTAAACAGTTAAAAAAATATTTTTAAAAGGATACTAATCCTCTTGACTGGTGGAAAGGAAATCAGACGCGCTTCCCGAGGCTGGCCACTAGAGTGTGGATATCTTATCCGGGTTCGGATAAGAATTTAGACGTCATGTTCGGGGTTCGGGTCGGGCTACCTGACATGCTGCTGTGTTGTGCTACGGCCTATTCAGTGCTGGAGTTTGTTATTTACGTGACAACGCATGAACGCAACACAGGCTATTTGTTACATTCAGGCAGACCGCAGTAAATATTCAGCCTAAACTAGGGAGAATGGAGGACGTCAAACAAAAAAAATCAATGACAAAATTAGTTGCCAATGAATTCAATTGTCGATAATTAGTTGGTTACATCATTGCGAGTGTTTTTCATGCTGTGGAGCGGAAATAACATCGTTTTTCCAGAGCTGAGTAGCTGAGGGGTGAACCATCTCTCTTCTTTACTATCTCTGCTGAGAGTTGCACATGCGCAATAGCGAGCCATGCAGAATCTTGTATACAAGACAAGCATCTGTAAATTTGATAAGATTGTCCCAGCTCAGTAAATTATGATTACTTGGGCAGTAACAATAGTGATGGGAGTTTGGCTTCCTGTCAAGCACCTTAAGAGCCTGGTGGTATACTGACTGTACAGGTTTGAGTGTTGTACAGGAGGCTTGTGCCCAGCTAGTCAGACAGTATAACAAATGTGACATGATCATGGCATTGAAATTGAAATATATGTTATATAATTAATATATAACATCCTTGCTGATAGCTAAATAAGAGCCATTAAGTAATTGTGCGATTCATTATCCAATTAGTCGATTAATTGTTTCGTTAGTTACAGCCCTATAGGGTAGCTGTGTGAAATCCTCCTCACGTTCTGTTGTTGTTTATGCTGCTGTTGCACATGTAAAAAATAAACCATTTCTTATGAAAAAAAAATAATTTGTTGTATTGGTAATTTTTTAATGGGTCACATACATTTGTCCATTCTTTATAGTAGGCTACATTTTAATCTTGTCGGTTAACGGTTAATGGTCGGTTAACGACGGTCAGCTATCGGTCAGGAAAAAAATCCAAAATTGACATCCCTAAAACACACACACAGAGTTTTTAACAGTTCCATTTCAACACTGACTAGTGCACAACAAAAACCCAGAGAATTCAGCTTTATTCAGTCCACTTTCCTTGTTTTGATGTTTTAACATTTAAAATATCACTTTTTTCCCCACAAAACCTTTATTGAAAGTATTTTGTGTTTTCTCCACAGAATCTACAGCACTGTATCCCATCTTTGGCTCTGCCTCCAAGAGGTGAGACGGTCTCTTTAGTCTGTGTTTCTTCTAATTATTGTATGGGAAACCCTGTCAGACCAAATACATTTTTTTTACTGCCAAAACTAACTGCAAATATCTGTTGATTCCTTAATTTTGAAATTTTAATTTTCAAATGACGGGTTTGTTTACACTTTCCTCTCTTTGTGCTCATCCTCTCTGCTATGTGTTTCCACTGTCAGAAGCTTAGCGGTGCAGAAGTCACTAACAGTGTAACTTCTAATGTGACTGCTACAAGGTCCAAACAGCTCAATCACTTGATTCTGTGTTTCATGATGTTGCTCTGTCTCGTCGATGTTAAGTGTTTATTGTTTTGCTGGAATGTCGATAAAGACTTGTTTCAGTAATTAGCCTGCTTGGAAACTAGCCTCGCTAAGGGTTAACCGAGCTAGTGAGAGATTTTTGTGTGACACAAAGCAGGAAGTTAGCAAAGCCTTGAGTTTCTGGCAAAAGAAGATGGAAACATTTCATTCAACATAAAAAAAAGTTAAGTTTTACATTTTAAAAATGCAAACATTAATGATGGCACTGGTGTGAGGTGACTCAGACGACACTATTTGCTGTCCTGTAGGTTAAGGAAAGCTCTGCAGCCACCGGTGTCTTGCAGCACCCCCTCTGGCCCGATGATGTCACTGCAGTCTACTTCTTCAGCCAAAGAGCGAAGTGTTCGCAGGAGGAAAGAGAAACAGGATGACGACCAGCTCATCATCGTACGTTAATGTTTATGTTTGTAGGTGTGCAGCACTAGATTTTGTTACATACTTGAGGCTGGCATGTATCAGAGGGCCCAGAATAAATTTTTTAAGGCTGCTGCTGATATTTTAGATTGAAGTTGGTTAATTTTATTGTGCTGATATTTAATGTATTGCTATTATTTTAATGCTAACTAGAATATCTGCAAAAAGTAGGTTTGAAGGAGTGAAATTGGAAATAAATAAGTCCTACCAGGTTTGGGTTTTTGTTGCTTAACATGGGTCAGTTTACCTTGTTTAATGTGACTTGTGTATTTGTCTGCCTGTGTGTGTGTTGACTGGATCTTTCACTAGGATGCAGGTCAGAAGCAGTTTGGAGCGATGACCTGCAGCTCATGTGGCATGGTGTACAGCGCAGACAACCCAGAGGACAATTTCCAACACACCCAGTTCCACCAGCGCTTCCTCGACTCCATCAAATTTGTGGTAAGACTTTGCTTCATTCAGTCTCTGAACTTTCTACTCTGAACTCATCTACATCTTGGAGTGCACAGATAATGAACGCATGAAACTATGAAGTGCGAGCAGGTTTTTTTTACATCTCAAAAACCTGTCAGTGGTGCTTTGATTTGGTTGAGCAGAGAACAACGAATTCAAGGAGACTAACATAACTTTTGATTAAAGAAAAAATTCAAAAGGGATTTTTAACATTAAAGGATTTTGATGTAAAGTTGGCATTTATCATGGAAAAGCTACACTAGTCAAAGTATGAGTACTTTCCTGAATAAACCACTATCATGTTTCTTATGATAGTGACTACATTATCTAACTTGTACTGTCCTTTCAGCCTCTTTTGTCCATTTGCCACTGAAATGATTAAGTGACTTGTTTTTATTTGAAGAAGTTTGGTATTTTGCAGAGATCTGCTGCCAAGGCTGTTGGCAGGAGTTTGTTTGACCAGGGGGGGTGAGGGGTGAGTGAGTTTGTTCGGCGTTGTTGGCTTGGAACTGCAGCTTCTTCTCTGTGTTGTGTTTCCAGGGCTGGAAGAAGGAGCGGGTGGTGGCAGAGTTCTGGGATGGAAAAATTATCCTCGTCATGCCAGATGATCCCAAATACGCCATCAAAAAGGTTCACAATCGTTTCTTCTCCTCCTCTGAACAGGCAGTTGAGCTTGTTTCTCACAGTTTCTGTGTGCAGTATGTCGCCACTGTAATGTGTAAAAATTGTGTATTATGTCTTTTCCTTTTTACAAGTGTACAAACCTGCTTGTCCTGCTTTGTTTTCATGCCTTTTTTCACACAATGTGTTTGTTAGGGCTCTGTATTGGCAAGAATTTGCTGATGCAACAATCACGAACCAGAGGCTTTATGTATAACGATGAGTTATATATTTCGATATAATCTAATTTTAGAAAAAATATCATAGTATCAAGAACACACCACTACCCATAAGACTTTTTTTTTTTTTTTAAAGTTAAAATTTAATGCAAGAGTCAAATGGCTGAAGATTACAACACTGCTATCTAGCGGTCACACAAAATTAACCACAGCCACAGATCTTTGTGTGTATACTATTAATTAAAAAAGTAATTTGAGCGTCAATACACTATTACAAAACATATTATTGCCTTTCTTAAGTGAATAGATATTTTCTCACACTCTTGAGTGTTTGTGTGTTTGGTTTCAGGCGGAGGACGTGCGGCGTGTAGCGGACAATGAGTTGGGTTTCCAGCAGGTGACTCTGAGCAGACCCACACAGGCCAAGACCTACCTCTTCATCAACACAGAGCACATGGTGGTGGGATGTCTCGTCGCTGAACACATACGTCAGGTAGTGTGTGTGTGTGCGTGTGCGCATGGTAAATTCAGTCCCATTCTATTCTTTTTTGGCATTTATCTATGAAGACCTTCACACGGCGGGTCCCAACCATTTTGGCCCTTAAAACAAAGCTGTGTTTACTTGTGACCCCGCATGATACCGGTGACATGTCAACAGATTGTAGTTAGTTCAACCAGAGTGACATTTTTGTCTTGTTTTATTTTAATATTTTTATATGATTCTTGAAGAGGAAAAGCAAAAGCCATATATTTACGGAGTGAGCCAACTAATTATACCACCATCTAGTAATGGAATTAATTACAACAGTAGATGTCAAAATATCTGATTCAGTTTAGCAACTTAGAAATCAAATCATAGTTTTTACACATACACAAGGAAGTTGACCCTATTTCCCCTCCTGTCTTGTCCTGTCACTTGGGCTTGTGTGTGTTGTGTACAAAGACACTTGGTTTGGTGCTTTGTGTGAAGGAAATCTTGTGAGCCAAAGCAATGAGGTCTCTGACGACAAACAATGTCTTAAGCAGACGTATTTATTGCAGCTTGATGCATCAAGGAGGATTAGATGGACGATACAAGTCTCAACAAGTGATAGTGTCGTGTCATCCACAAGTCTAAAGCTGTCTGTCTGAAAAGGGCATGTGTAAGACCCAAGTTCACATGTTAAGGGCAGAATATGTGGTTAGTCTATTGGTAAATCAAATGTAAGCATCCATGGCACCTTGAAGGCTTTCTTCCAGAAATGTTATTATAACACGTTTAATGTGAAAGGTTGTATTTTTTAACCCAAATCACAATGTTTTCCTAAAGGTAACCAAGTGCTTTTTGTTGTGTAAACCTAATGAAGTATCTGTGGTGCCTAAACATAACCAAATTGTTCTCTTGTCTAAAACTAACCTAAGTGCGACCAAAAAAGTCAAATAATTAAAGAAAAAAAGGAGCCTACTGTAGGATTAAAAACTCCTCCTGGATGCAAGCCCTAGATACAAACCACTTGACCACGATGCTGTGCTGAATCCTCCTGATTTGTGACCATTATAATGTTTTCTGACAGAAAGCTCTATGAATTTTCTGGTGGAAAGCTGCCTGACAGAAAGCCTTCAAGGCTAACTTCTCCCATCTGCACATCACACACGTCTTTAGCTGCTCATGTTGCTTGCTAGCAAGCACATATTCCCGATGTCCCAGACTGTGAGGCTCCTGATTACTTTCTCTACACTTTATCAATGCTTGGTTTGCCTGTGAGAGTGCAAACATTTACTGAGTGAGGAAACAAACTAAGTAAATGTGAAATGGATGAAAGGAAATTCCTCCACACCTTGTGTTGATGCTGATGTTGTGACAGTTCCACCTTTTTGTCCCTCCAGGCTTACAGAGTCCTGGAGCAGCCAGATCGACACAAAGACATGACGAAAGACGACTTCATGGAGCGACACCGAGCCTGGTGCTCCTCCACCATCCCAGAACCAGCGCTGTGTGGGATCAGTCGGATCTGGGTGTTCAGTCTGGCCAGACGACAGAGCATTGCAACCCGCATGCTGGACACAGTCAGGTAAGATGTCAATGAAAATCTTATTTTCTTCTGACTTTTGTTGTCCTAATTAGCACATTTTCTTAGCTTAGCATACCGTAATGTTCAGAAATGACCAACAACTGTTTTTTATGTTAATTTAGTATTGTGGCCATTTCTAAACCATAAAGTTCAGCTCAAAACCTGAAGTGACAACTTACTCCCTCCTGTTTTCTTTAGATTGGTTTATGGCTAATGTGATTACAGTTGGAGGCAACTGCTTTTATTTATTTTTTTTAGCTCATTTTATTTTTGGTCATGATGACATCATACCTTCTAGTCAGTATATCTACTATTTTAAGGAATAACAAAAATGCATCCCACTATTAATTCCTCATTGCACAAAAAACGATAAGTAAAATCAAAGCTGTTTTCAGTGGACAGTTTCAGTTACTGATCTACAGTTTGTATTTATTTTTCATAAATTTAATCTATGTGTTGTCCTTTTGGACTTTTTTTAGTGAAAACTTTGAATGCTACTGTGTGTGAAGAAGAAGGAAGCCCAAGTGTCTCTCTGACAGCAGCATCACACATATTTACATTACTTACTTTTTTCCCTCCTTTTTTGTCATTTATTTGGGAAGGTGGTCCTAGGAATTTTTTTACCAATCAGAAGTGGGCCTTGACCTACAGAAGGTTGAGAACCCCTGTGATAAACCAAGTTAGGCCTCACCCTTTTTCTTTTAAAAGTAAACCTTACTGTTTGACCTCCAGTTCTATAAACTGCACACCCAATTCCCAAAATGTTGAAACCTTACTGCCACTGCAAACATGTGAAATCTGGAAGTGTTAGAGCCAGTATTATTCCACCCATTAATTACATTTTCCTTAACATTCTTGTTTTTAGGAGCACCTTCATGTACGGCAGTCATCTAACCAAGGAAGAAATTGCCTTCTCTGACCCGACGCCTGACGGCAAACTGTTTGCAACCAAGTACTGCAACACACCAACCTTCCTTGTTTACAACTTCATTGCGTGAAGTTTGTAAAAAAAAAAATGTAATTAAACACGTTAAAGATGCATCCGGTTTTAACTGACACGTTGAAGTGTACTAACCAGATCCTCAGGCAACTGTTAAATCTTTCATATGCAAAGCAATAACTGTTCAGGTTTTTGTTTGTGTAGGCCAAGCTTTAGTTTGAATTTGACGATAGTGTTTGTAAGAGTCAATTGTATAGTTATAATAAATTCTGTCTGCAGGATTAAGTAGGTCTAGACGTTTTTAAAGGTACACCTGTTATCGTTCAGTATTTATACTCTACTGCTCAATTTACTGTTGAATGTTGTGTACATTGGCAATGTTGTTTTATTCCAATGTTTATATTCTGCTTGAAAGAGCAGAGAATGAAAATGTTTCACATTTCCCACACAGCTTGCTTTAATTCATCTTGAATGGATGATTTGTTGGGATCAGTTTTGTCTTTTGCCTCAAAGAAAACTTAAAAGCCTCCTTTTAGATGTTAATTTAAATGTTTCATTTCATTCAAACATTTCTTTTTTTCATGCTCGTTTTGGCACAAGGTTTGCCGGAAATCTTTGAAGGAAAATACTTTGATAGACCCGTTGAAAGGTGGATGCCGTTATTGTTTAGGCATTCTATTTTGTAAATACATTTAATAAACATACTGACTTTGTTTTATGACCCTCATTATGTTTCTTGACTGTATGCTAACGGTTTACTTAAAATTAATGTGTATATTTATATTGTTGCTTTAGGCAGAGAGAGTACCATGAGTGTAACTTAAAGAAGTAGTTCAACATTTTGGTAGATGTGCTTATTTGCCTTCTTGCCAAGAGTTGGATGAGAAGACTGATGTCACTTCCATGTGTGATAAATATGAAGATTGAGCCAGCATCCGGTTAGCTTAGCATAAAGACCAGAGACAATGCCTTATTTTGCTACTTGTTTGTATCTGTGTATATTGTTGTGAGCCATCTGGTTTCTGAACTGTCTGATCTAACTCAGCAAGAAAGCAAAAACTTAGATATGTTAAAGGGACAGTTCACCCCAAAATCAAATTACCTGTAGAGCTATTTATCCATGTAAATTGATTTGGTGTCAGTTGTTCTGGGGTATTACATAAGTTTTAAAAATAACTTGACACATATGGACTGAGCTATTGATATTCAATTGTAAATATTTAAATTTCATATTTAAGTCAATTGGTAGTCATGTTTTAATTACTAAAATCAAAAGCTGATGGTATATTGCAGATTCCTGCAATACAATCAACCAGTAAACATACAGTTACACCATAGCCTCTGATACAAGAGCAGAATATATGAAAGATATTAAAAAAGGTCAAATAAAAACAGCACAGCTCAAGAGTTTACTTAAGAAATATCAAACTGTATATAAGTGCTGAACGACAAACATGAGTAACTTCAAGAAGAAAGTAGGAGGTAAAGACGGTAAAGGATTGTCACTATAGACAACATACAAATAAATGACAGACTAATGTTAAAGACAGTCAGCAGATAAAGATATAGAGATATACATTATAGAGATTACAGTTAGCTTTTGTAGCTCGTTCAAGTGATCTGATGCTTTCACCAGTGACTGACGTGTTTCTTTGTCTAGGCTGGATTCTCTTGACATTTATCTTTTTACTTCTAAATTGTACAAAACACTAGTAAATAGGATAAGCTGGCAGGTATTCAGGTTGCATTCTCTAATATAAATCCTTTAACCTGTCATTACACAGTAGTCTGGATCCTAAACACCCGACAGCATTCATAACCTGTAGCTCGAAGATCAAAATGCAGAGTTAGTTGAGTAAATCAGTCAATAACGATCACCTCGCTGGGCGTTTTATCCAGCAGGGCATTGCTCTCTAAAGCCTGGATGATCTGGCTGGCTGAGGGTCTCTTCTTGGGGTCTTCCTCTGTGCACAGATAGAAAAGCTCCACCATCCTCCGGTACGAGCTGCCCAGAGCCTCAGTATCCAGCGCCGGCCTCGTCCCCAACTTCTCGTAGTAGGCGTCCTCATCGAAACTCTCCTCGATTGAGTCCTCTGAAACACAAACGCAGGATTTTTTTTTTTAACACTGAATGTAGCTGCTTGTAACGTCAGAAATGTATAACAGGAATTTGCGCTTATTTTATTTTTAAATGGCAGGAGTGAAGGGTAATTAGATTGTTTCATTTGGAGGCTTTTTAGAGTGCAAGAGTGTTCTTTTGGTTCTGTTTAATCATTGACTGATGCCAGAGCATCTCACCTTCATCCTCATCATTCTCGAGCATCTCCAGATGAGGCATCGCCAGCGTCATCATCTCCCATAGAGTCAGCCCGAAGGCGAAGACGTCAGCCTTGTCAGTGATCTCCCCCTCCTCATCCAGAGCCTCCTTCGGTTTCCACGGCTCTGTGCCGATGTACTCCGCCTTTGGATCTGACACTGAGGACGGAGAGAAGCAAAACATTTTGAACTAAACCCAAATTGGACTGGATCATAATTTAATTACAAACAAATCCAAAAAAAAGCCCAATCAATTTTTCTGTGTTGTCGCTTAAAATTATGTTATTTTTCAAACAAAAAGCTCATGTTTAAAGCAAGAACCACACATTTTCAATTTGTTTAAACTAAATCCAAAGTGGATGAGACCCCCACTCACTGATGATGTGTATGTACTAGACGAGTCATGTGAGGCTAAAGAATTTTAGTCTCACATGCTTAAGTTAATCACTTAAGTTAATCACAGTTAATCAACTGTAGTAAACACTTATTTCCACCCAAATGTTTTATTTCATGATTAATTCCACTTGTGTACACACACGTACACACACACGTACACACACACGTACACACACACGTACACACACAGAGTCTGGACTGGTACATGTTTTTCACTTTGCACCTTTCGTGATGACAAAGTTCATACATAAAATGTATATATACTGTATATAAACATAAATTTTATTTTACTTATTTAAAGACATTAACTTTTTTTCAGTGGGAACCAATGGACAGTGCCACAGACAGGATGAGGAAACTGTCGCATAAGATGGACTAAAATGTTGTTTTGGTCTTTTCGTGGGATTTTGTTGACAATATCATGCTTATCTTCTCTTCCAAATCATCCCTGAACAATATTTGTTCTATTAAATATGATCAGTGTAAACCTCTTTGGCTAATTGTCTGGGGTCTGACTTTCAAACTAAATCTCTAGTGTTTAAGGTACAAAACTGACTAATTTATCTACCGGGACACTAAAAACTGCCATGATTTCCCTCCAACAGGGTTTCTGGAACTGAACAGCTGAACAATGGGGACTATTTTCTTTGTACTGAACTACACCGAATCACCGCACAGAAGGAAACATGCATCTAATCATGGAAGAGAGGCTCGTGCTTGTGGGATGTAAACATTAATGGGCTCCTCCTCGGCTGAGCTGTAACGTTAGCTAGCCTCTCATCCATCAGTAGATGCACACTTCCTTCTGTGCAGTGATAAGGACTGAAATCAGTTCCTGCATTAAACTGCTGACAACAAGGTCTGTGGATTATCTTGAGTAACCGCGTCATGATTCCTGGAAAGAGACACTGCAGTTGAGTTTTTCAAATGTATTTTTTGGCACAAAAGCGAAGTGCTATCTAGTTCTATCTAACTTGGCAACTCACACCAGAACAATCTAGACGGATAAATGGCACTACAGGTAAGAGGAAAAATATGTTGGTTTATGTTGGGGTGAACTGTCCCTTTAACAAATTGAAAAACCTGTGCCCCTGAACTCGTGTACAGTGAGCACTGTGGGGGACGTTTGCTCCCAGAATCCCTTTCAAGCAGAGTCCAGTTGTGTATTTTCACATCAGAGCTACTTGGTTGATTTCTATCAGGAATGCCATGAACACAATCATTACCTCTCATGTTCTCATCCAGCTGTAGAGACACGCCAACGTCACAGATCTTGATGGTCTCAAAGTCACCCTTGATGACAACATTACATGACTTCATGTCGCCGTGCAGCAGCTTCTTCTCATTGTGAAGATACTGTAGAGGGAAACAAAGCATTCCTGATACTCATGGCTTAACAATGGCCTCCGGTGTTTATTTTGTTCTGTTTAACAATCCCCATTTCTAAAAATTAAAAGATGGCTGATGTTGAAAGGAGAAAAATATGATTTGGGAGAGAATGAAATACTGATGTTGTGAGTGGCTTTGTCTTTGATTTTCCGACAATAAAATATACTTTTGCATAGGTATTAACTAGAGCTGCCACGATTAGTTGATCAGTCAAATAATTGATGGAGAGAAAAAAAATTAGTTGGCAACTATTTTGATAATGAATCGTTTCAGTAACTTTTCAATCAAAAATGTCAAACATTTTCTGCTTTTATTTGTCATTTATGATAGTAAAGAAAGAGTCTTTGGGTTTTGGACTGATGGAATGAAGCAATTTAAAGACCACTGTGGGCTCTGGGAAATTGTGAATGTTGTTAAAAACATGTGAAATTGTGAATTGGGATGTTAGTATTAAATACAATATCTAAAACACAGAAATTTAAAAAAGCAACTGGTGTCTACATCAATCTGTCATGTGAAGTCATATTTCATGGGGATACAGGGACACCGGTGTTAAGTTAATCTAGCTGTAACTGGACCTGATCCAGATGTGACACGTTTACAGAACAGAGTCCGTGATGTACCTGAAGGCCACGAGCGACATGCAGTGCTACTTTCTCTATGTTGGCGGCAGGGAACGCTTTGAGGCCGTCCTCTCTCCTCTTCTCTATCAGGTCATTGAGGGACTGCTCGCCTCCGTACTCCATGGCAAGACACTTTGATCCATCTTTGGCCGTGGTGAAGGCACGAAAACCTTGAAATAAACAAATACATTGATTATGATACAACAAAACCAAGATAATGTAAAATGAGCTGAACTTATGACGCAAGATTGTGTGTGCTTGGTGGGAATTTAAAATGAGCTGACTAAGGCCTCATTCAGACCAAATCAGGCCTTGCGGTGAAAACGCCAGTCCTAGCATTCAGTTTGAGTTTGGGTAGTGTGTTTTTGCTACGGTGGTTCACATGGCCGGGGTTGCATGAAAAGAAAGAAAGCTTGTTGCAGATGGAGAATACCACTCTGGAAGAGTTTTTGCTCCCACAAACTGGGCCCTATCCAGGTGGTGTACGCGGGCCAAAGGATGTACTCTCACAGGTGTGTCCTCCCACACTGTCGCACAACCCTGTGCTAATCGCTGCAAAGCCTGATTTAGTCCAAATGAGGCCTAATAAGCCACGGAAAAGCCTATAAAGTTTTAACATTTACTGCCACATTCGTCTGCTCAGCCTGAATCTTTAGAGTGACCAGGGTTTCTTTTTCCACCTACAGCACGTTTCAAACTTTATAAAACAGATGAAAATTTTGATGAATTATGGAACAGTTTTGATGCTGTTCCTTTGGAGTAAATGTTGGGAGGAATTTATCAACCTTATCATCAACTGTGGTATGCATCTTAAGTGTAAAATGTCCCTTAAAAGCATTCCTGTAGTCACACATAAAAGTATACAATAATACGTGTATCTATTCTTTTCTACGGAACATAACGCTGTCAGCTGCACTGGCCATTGTAAGGTGCTACATCATAATGAATGTACGGTGAGCCTGTTGTCATGTCTTACCAACAATGTTAGGATGATTGATTCCCTTCAGGAGCTTTGCCTCCTCGTTCAGGCGCTTCTGGTAAACGTTTATCTGTTTGGTTGCACACTTGCTGTTGATCTTCTTGACAGCCCAGGGAGACGCATTCAACTTTCTAGGATTGATTTGATCAACAAAATATACATTTAAATGATTTGTTTTCACATTATTTATATATACACACACACACACACACCAAAACATTCCTCACAGTAGCGTTGGAAACATCACTACTGAATCATGTTATTAGCAATTTAAACTAAAATTGGATTTACAAGGTCATGGTAAACTTGAAGGATTTAGTGGCTTCTAGCCAGCTAGTGGGGTTGCAGAATGAATATTGAATACCGCTTTTTCTTTCACCATGCCCTGTGGTGGCTGCTAAAAATGTGAAAGACCCTCTTTAGAAAAGTTCATTTCTAAAGTAACGAAAAACATAGCAATTCTTCAAGTGATTACACAATAATGAAAACATAATTAACGCTATTTTATCTTAAATTATTTTTATTTTAATGCATGAAATTCCATGCAGACGTTTAACCATTTACTATAGCCTTGATAATTAAAGGCACATACCCCATTCATCATGACTTAGTGATCTTGAACAGTATGGATGCATACTGTCATCCAGTATGCATCTACAATACACAAAGAGACTATCTTTCAATAAAATGTACATTTCAGAAGCTGTTCTTATCCCCACAGTATTCCTTAAATAAACTACATTTTATAAAACTGCATCAGACCCTACAAACAATTTATGAGTTAATCAGAGAGCACCACAAACCTGTTCATGAGGTAAACATTTACTCCAGTCCCACAGCCCAACTTCTTCATGAAAGGTGAAGCCGGGATGGTGATGGGGGTCCCTCCGTTGCTTCCAAAGCTCCTCACTCGGACGCTTTTAGGGGTCTTGAATGCGCCTTCATCAGGGGAGGCCATTCTGTCCAGGGGAAGCAAATAAAACTGGAAAAACATACTGGGATACAGCTAATGACCCAAACACATACTATTTATTTATACTGAGCTGCACTTACTTTACTAACACTAACCACTTATCTACCTGTAAATAAATGGTCAGGCTTGTAACGTCAACTTAACATGACTTTAAAAATATATATATATATATTCTAGAAGTAGATGACGTTTGGTGTTTGTGATACAAGTTTCTCACATTCCACTTAGTATGTATGAAGTTATCTTTGTCATTGAATACATAAAATGACAATAAAACGCCTAATATTGAACGGAGACAGGCATAAAGGTCTTCAATAATGGCGTTGTGAAGTAACGTCAACGTAAAATGCTTTAACGCAAAATCTGACGTTAAATGCTAAAAGTCGTGTCAATGTTTGACGACTGCGAAACTAGCGGCAATTTAAATAACAAACTCCATTAACTTTTAGATGACTTGTTTGTCGACAATGCAACACTACGTTATTTAACATTAGAGAACATTTGGCCAGTAGCGACCAAACCTAACGCCAGGCCGTCTAAATCAGCGTCAACCGCAAAGCTAGCTTTGACACTATCATTTGTAAGGTCCTGGTGTTAAAATGGCGGCAGAACGATTTAAGTTATATATATTGTATTTTGAGTAAGATAACTATCTGTCATTTAGTCAATAAATGTAACATTACCTGCGTTTTCTTTCACTGTCACAACAGAACTACAGCAGTTAAAACGCGCCGAACGTTCAAAATGTTGCCTCTCTCGCCGTACGGATGCCGCAGAGGAACAAACGAAACGAAATGTCGTTTGCGTTTGAAAATTACATCAGCGTGTATTAAAATTGGTTAAAATACATGACAGCTTCTGTTTAAACAGGCTTTAGGGAGTGTAAATTGTATAATGTGAATAATAAGATAACATATAACCTTATAACCATATCAGCGAAATTTTATAATCCGTGACAGATGTCATACAGGTCTTCACCAGCTGAGGTCAGTCACGTTATAAAGTTCTGATCTGTTATGGCAGTAGGTTGCAAGGTGGTTTGCAAGATTGTAAAATTGCTGAATTCATTTTCATTAATAATTATATATATCAAGCATTTTTTAATCAACAAATCATCATCAATTTATATAAATAGAAATACTTAAAAAAATCAAAATATAAAATGATGTATTTATCACAGAACAGACAACAAAATAAAAATAGAAACAAATAATAATAAACTCCAATCTTTCACTAGAAACTGAAAAATACTAAAACAGCCATATTAAATCTAAATATATACAATGATGATGATAATGCCAGCAAACAAGCTCATGATTGAAATGACAGGCCACATTTCCAATAATCAACATATAGGAGTCAGAAGATGTTGTTTCCTCCATGCAAGGGTTTTCTTTGCATTTACTAATGAAAATATTTTTTTTCCACCAGCCTTTCAATTTTTCCTCATATACAGTTACCATGAATTCTGAAATAGTCCTGTTTGCAGTGGAGAAGTACACTCTTCCTGTGTTTCAACACTCTTGATGATGCATTTCTTTGATTGTTATCCTTGTGACAGAATTCAGTATTTTGGGGACAGTACTTATATGTTAACCAACTACACCTCGGTAATTGGTAATCCTTGTCATAATTAGTGGTGATGATTTAAAGTTGTTACACATGCATGTGCACATGTGGGCAATAAGAGCAAGATAGGAAGAGATTTGCTTAAATTTCATTTCACAGCCTGTATCTTTTCCCTCTCGGACGGATTGAAAAGAATTTCCTCACTCAGATGGTGACCTCGACCTCGACTCTCATGGTCCTATTTTTGTTTCATCTCCTTCACACACTGCAGATGTTCCCAGCCCGCTCTCTTCATTGTGTGGAGGGATAACAGTTTCATTATGAGAAAGAGGAGCAGGAATGTGGTCCGATGACAAATGGACATGGATGACTGAAAGACTTGGACTATTGCTGTCTCTCTTTCTCCCCATTCCTTATTCCCCAGAAGGAAAATTAGCTCATGTTTGTGGGCTCTGCTGCCACATGTTGTGGTGGGCTTTAATGAATAAGGGTGGGTTACTCTCTGGTCAGACTGCAGAGAAACAGCCAGAAAGAAAGAAGAGGATGTTTACTGTCATGACCAAGTTAAGAACAATTACATAACTTCATGTAATCTGTTAAGTCACGCAACATGGATCATCCTTGCAGCCTGGAGAAGGTTAATATCAGTTAATGACTGTTTTACAATCATACTGTTTAGCATATTTTACTCACTTTTTCTGTAAACTTCTCTGTGTTTATGTGCATATGAATAAGTGTCTTCTGTGTGTGCATGTACACCGCATGTTGTTACAACACTGTATAAATATAACATTTCCTCCTCTCAGCACTCAGTTAATCCTGTGATTTCTCTTTATAAATCAGGATTACGACGGTTTTTAAAAAGCTAGAATGACATTTTAAAGAAATTGAGGAAACAATCTCAGCACAATAGCCATCTTAATAGCTGTTCTGGAGCTTTTGATAAGGACAGGAATTGTAGATGATGATGCAGTAATAGAGAATAGTTGAAGTTGGAGACAACAGTTGACAGTTTCGGAAAGGATCATTTTGCATGATCCATTTAGAATAGCTAAATGGACCTCATGCAGACAGCTCCTTCATGTACAGTAGAACAAAAAAAGACATTGTTAAAACAGCAGTTAAGGAACACGAACTCCAGATTTATTGCTGAATGCACAGGAACTAGCAAACCAACCCTCCGCTCGTTTACGTCTCTCAGCTGAAACTACAGGGGGCTATCGGGCTGTCGCCTCTAGAGGTGCAAAGTGGTATTATAAGACAGGACGGGCCGGGGCTAGCTGGTTAGCAACACAATACATAGGCGTTTTTGATATAACGTAAACAGTGCTGCTTATTCACATTCTGTCCATAATGTTGGTTCATTTTTTGAACGTTTTAAACTCAAATTATGACCAAATCGTACACATTACACCTTTAAAGCTTACAGCTTGTCATACATTACGAAACCAGCAGCAAACAATATTGTCACATACTGTATGTGTCTCTAGAATGAGATATTATCAAATCAGTGTTTCTGATCTCCACGTGTAAAACTACTGGCATACCTTTACATTTTACTGTAGAAAACAAAAAGTCTTACCTTGTGGAGGATAAGTGAAACCATGTTGACCCAAACCAGCTTTATAGTCTTTAGTCAGCCATGTGTGTCGGAGATCAGACGACTGTTCTACATCCACTTCACATGTGGAAACATTATACCTGTGATCACTGTGCAGAGTTGTCAGTCAAGCTACATACATGGTGTTACACATCCACGTGAGTCAGTGCTTGTGATCATGTGCATAACACACACACACACACACACACACACACACACACACACACACACACACACACACACACACACACACACACACA
>JBBPCS010060890.1:0-17622 GCA_037974645.1 Hollardia meadi
CACACACACACACACACACACACACACACACACACACACACACACACACACACACACACACACACACACACCTCGTCAGCTTTCTCCTGGTCTATCGCCAGTTCCTCCATGAGGCCATCAACATCAATGGATTTCTGTTTCAGGACAGGCTCCAGAGCAGACAGGTCCGCTTTCATTTTGTCCACAAGCTCATTGGTCTCCAGCAGTTTCGTCAGACCGTTCTTCACTCGATCCCTGGCCTACACATAAACACCCACACACATACAGCATGTATCATGCATATTTTACATGCAGACATAATCTATGAAGACAAAATGCATTACAGTGCTACGACCACAAAGAAGCTGATCACAGACAAAAATGTTCACCATTACTACTAACCACTGCTATTTCCTCTTCAACAATGTCGGGTAAAGATTCACCATTCAGACCACAGCTGACATAAATATTTGTACTGATAACGGCTCATACATTTTGATGGCTAGACTCACGAGCACTAGCTGCTGCCTCTTCTCCTCTAGCATGGACAGATAGAGGTTGATGAGTTCCAGGTAGGAGGTAGGCGTTGTGTAGTATCGGCGTCTCAACTCTAAGTAGAAGCGCTCAGCCATGTCAGTGACACTAACATGTATCTCCACGCACATGGCTGAGAAGCTCTGCTTCAGCTCCTCACTGCCAAAGTCTACATTCTGGAAGAAGGCCTGAGAGACAGAGAGCAGCGCCTCCCGAGGCCACTGGGCACCAGAAGGTAAAGAGGAAAAGAAGAGAGAGTGAGATAAGGTTTATAGCGAGGGCAAGAACATATGGCTTTTATTTTAGCGTTTGTTCATTTGCACTGTGATTTCACACAACAGCAATAGATGGACATAAAAAAATTACAAAATACAATAATAAATACATCCAGTAAAGATGCAAATTACAAGCTTCCACAACTGAATCAAAAAAATAATTAATTGTGCTAACACAGGACAGAATTGGAACAGAAGGGATAGAAAGCCATAAACTACAATCCTGAAAAAAAGCAGGAGAAGAGAATGGTGAGCAAGAGAGAGAGAGGGGATAGTTTTAACACAAGAAAAATGCAATAAGAAGAAAGAAGGGGTGGAATATGATGTCAGAGTGGAGAAGAAATTGCATTTTGGGTATAGCTGTCAGGACCAGCAGCATGTGGTCACCGGTAAATTAAATAGACTGAGGGAAGAATGGAGCTATAGGCTGGTTCAAGACAAACATGTCCCTATAAACATGTTTGTACCAGCTAAAATAACTGTGTTTATATTTTATGGCATTCTATGTGAAATAATTAAATAACAATCTTTAATTTCATAACCCCAAACCAAACTGTATATGACTAGATATGATGAGAAAAATGAGAGCTATCTCAACATACCTGCACAAACCAGTCAATGGTGCAGCAGTTGACCAGTGAAGGAAACATACGACAGCGGGACCTGAAGGCGTCGCCCACGGGACTCATACACAGCACAATGTGCAGCTTCGCCCGCACACGAGAGATGAAATACTGGAACACCTGAAAGCCAGCCACACACGCCCGATATTTTCGTACAGCTCACTTGGGTGGGTGGGGGGAAACACTTTACGTCTCTTACTGCAGCATTTGATACTGATGAGCTCTTGATTTTTTTTTTGTGAAATTCTAAAATGTTAGGTGGCAACACTGTTTTAGATTTTTTTTTAAATTAAAATCTCTTTGGAAGGACCCTCTGTGTGTGCGTGTGTGTGTGTGTGTTTGTGAGGTTAAACACAAAACAATAATCATCTCTAAGATTAAATCAATTTTACCTACAACTGTGTATAAACCAGTACATCAGATAAATCAGATGTGATCATCTCCACAGAAAATATGAATCGATCTGTTTCCCAGCATTGTTGTAGTTATATACTGTGCTACACCTAAATGATGCGTTTTCTATACCAAGTGTATCTGTTCGTACCTCATCCCTGTTCTCCTCACTGACTCCAGCCTCTTTGGCTTTAGGACGGGTGGCAGCTAGTACTTGTTCCAGCTCATCTTTCTCAAAAAGGTTGGGCACCTCACCAGAGTTCAGCATGTTGTTTATATCCTCTAAAAACTCTTCCACCACAATCTACACAAAAGAGTGGATGCCTGTAAATATACTTGGATGTGCTAAAAGAAGAAAAAAAATCTGCAACATCCAAATATTTATTATCTTTATGAGTCAAGTCTCTCCATCATACCTGAGTATCTGTAAAGAGAAACACCATATCTTTGCCTTCCACACCAGCCATTTTGTAGAGCCTCCTCAGGTCCTCGTGGAAGCTGTCATAGTTGTAGCCTCGACTCAGTTCGATCTCGAAGCAGCGGTACCCACACATGTGGGCTGCCAACCGAGTGAGTGACTGCTTACCCGTGCCTCCCACCCCCACAAGCAGGGCATTGCCTCTCTCCTGGCGAATCATACGGGCAATTCTAGAAGAAAAGAAAAGAATCATTGTCATGTGTTAAAGTTCCTCTCCAGACATGTTTTAACTTTTGTTTATCGTGGATTTCCCACATAAAAAGTTTTTTTTTTTAAACAGTGAAAAGGGGCTAGAAGCACATCTACTCCTTCTCCCTCAGTCAAATGTTCCCATGTACACACCTGGAGACATGCTCAATGGCGTCCTGAAAGAAAACCAGCTTGGTTTCCTTGGAGAAGGTCATGTTGTAATCATCGAGGTAGTCCTGGAGAACAGCCTGAATCTTGTCCATGTCTGTCAGATCCTCATACAGACGGTCTTCTTTCTCTGCTCCCACCTACAGGGAAATGTTGTGAGGTATTTCAGTGTAAACAAAAAAATTAAAAGTTTTCTGAACTTATGAAGCATTTTTTATAAAAGAAGAGGAATCTGACCTTGATGAAGTCCCCAAATATAATGGGCTGAGTCACAAAGTATGAGGGCTCCAAGTTAATGCTAAAATACTTGCCTGGCAGAGAGAGAGAGAGAGAGATGGGGGGGGTCAAAAAAAGGGGTATTTTTCAACTGATAAATATGCAAAATGAACCGAGTTCTTACTGGCCATCTCACAGACGATGCTGTTGAAATAAGTCTTATCTTGGTTGTTGATGAGTCGGTCGTGGAATACCCGCTGGCACTCATGGCAGAAGAGACGGAAGATTTGGTTCTTGTCTCTCACTTGACTCGGCTCACACTGCAGTATACCTGGACATCGAAAGAGGGAAAGATGTATGGAAAAGAGAACTGTCTTACATGCATATGCATAATACATGGGAGTAAAAGGATGAGGGAAAAAAAGCAATAAAGTAAGAAAAACAACAAAGAGGTAAGACCAACATAAACAACCTAAATGAGAGCCAAATAAAGATAGCTACGAAGGCTACACATGAAGGGAAACAAAACCGAAGAAGACGAGTGTGTGGAGAGAGGCCATATGATGCCGGAGATAAAAGAAAATGGGAAGAATGGGTGTCAGTTTATTATCCCTCACCAACAGTTTGTATTGCTGAAAGGAACTGTGTGTTTGAGTAATGTACTCTAGCTATGTTGAACAAGTAGCTTGTAGAAAGCGGTCGCAGAATTAAATTCAGCTCATCTTCATGCTGTAATGATGCCTGCTGGGTAAAGGAAGAGAGGGAAGGAAGCAGAGGGGATGATGGTGCAGACGATTTGGGAGCAGGAGGCTGAGACGAAGTTTAATAAAGTTGGTAATGTGGCTTGTAGCGATACATCATAGCTGTGCCCCATGCTGTGGAGGGGCCAAGATTTAAACACTCTGTTTCAGTCAGTCTCTTTCAGCAAAGCTTCAGTTTTGTTTGCACTGTTGAGGAAAAGAGAAGATGCTCTATGCCTGAGCCACCCATGTGTGCCCATACTTAACATTGAAATGCATCTTTAGTGATGCAATAACCTGTGATTGGTAATGCAAGTTTCACCCAAAACCCAACCCGTTGATCAGGTCAAATCCCATGGGCGTTCAATGATCTGAAATGTGCATGTATGTGTGTGAAAACAGCGTGTGCACTCATTTTCTCTCACCTTGGACACACTTGGAGAGGTCCCGGAGATTGAAGACATAGTGGGACTTAGCTGGAGTGGGCAGCAGATCTACGCTTAAACGGTTGTAAATCTCCACAGCTGCATCCACAATTTGACCGGCACAGTCCTTCACCGCCTGGGAAAACTCACTCAGGAAACCGTCTAGGATGGCCTAGAGGCGGGTTGGGAGAGAAAAGGAGATAAAGCGTGATTAAGGAAAATTTATATTGAGGAACGGGGTGGAATGAAGAAATGAGAACAGACAGAGCAAGAGGAAATGTCAGATATTATATAGAGAAGTACTGGCCACGTGATAATGTTCCTGAACCAGTTCTGAGCATGTATGTGTGGGTATCAACTGTATGTGTGTCTCCTCACTCTGAAGATCTGCTTGAGGCTGTGATCCGAAGGCGTAGGAAGACACAGAATGCTGAAGTGGCGGATGAAGCGTGGGGTCACCGGATTGCGTCCCCCTCCTGGAGGAGCACACGCTGCAGCAATGGTCATTTCCTGGAGGACAGGAAGAAAGGAGAAAGAGTAGATTATTTTCCTCAAAAAACCATGATTGATTTAGTCAATAAGATGTCAGAAAATAGTACATCTCCTCCCTGAAAATAATCCTTTCCTCTTTAATAAAACCTGATAATTCAGCAGGAATGTACATTAACCTGCATTATACTGTAAGACATCACATGCAGTCCAAAGTGCAATCAGTCTTGTGTGTGTGTGTGTGTGTGTGTGTGTGTGTGTGTTTGTGTGGTTGTATAGGTAGAAAATGCAGGAAACTTTAAATCAATACAGAATACAAAGATGGGCCTGACAACACACACATACAGATGCAAACACTGACAGGCAGACAAGATGAATGGGTTTTTGTATAAATGGACAAACTTCATTAAAAGTCTAATTAGAAAACAAATTAAGTTGATGCTGACTGTGTAAAAACAAAAACTAAAGAGCTATAGCTACACTTTTTAACTTAACAGAAAACCAATCCTTTTAGCATTTTAGGAAATATGGTTGTTCGTCCTAGTTAGATAAGAACATCAATACTCTTTCCACCTCTGTGTTTGAAGTACAGCTCCTGAACGGTTTAGCTTAGCTTGCTTATTTCAATCTGAAGTGAACTACAACAACTCCAAAAGTGTCTTGTTTGTAGGATGTATCTTCTGTGTTTAAAGTGTAGAAATAGAAATTCAAAATGTGAAAATGTGGCTTCAGAAGCACTTAGTTTATAGATTGGAACTAGTCTGGCCTAACAACAGGTGAGCGATAAATGCTCTAGGATCTACGATTCTATGTATCTAGATTCAGGGACGGCCACATGTTGTAGGACACTGTAACAGCCATCTGCTGAACTCCATGCAGCCAGATTTCAGATGTATCCACATATACAGTATAATGACTGTTAAATGTGTCATTTGGCTCAACTTATGTGTATACATTTATACCTGGATCTCCTTCCAGAAGAACTTGTTTCTGTCATAGAAGCCAGAAAAGTCCTGGAACTGACGCAGTAGTTCTATCGGGGGCTGAGAGCCATAACTATCCAGCTTAGGCATATTCAGGTCATCCACGAAGACCACTAACTTCTTGTTACCAGGAGCACCTACAGCGAGAGATAAGGAAAAGATCAATAGAGAGGAAGAAAAAGGTTAAAGTCCCCCTCCAGTCAAAAATGTGTTTTTCTTTTTGTTCCTACAGCAGTTTGAGCTTCACTGTGTAGAATCATGTATGTGACACTATAAGGCTGTTTTCACATTCATCGCAAGAAAGTGTAAATTTTCTCTGTGCTCATTGAAAATCTGATTTTAAGAGGCGGGGCTTACGAGCATGATTTGTGACCAAGCCAACCCTGGTCCAATATTCAGCGTACACAAGTGTGATGTGGAAACCTGAAGCCTCCAGTGCGCATACACTGAGAATGGACTTTACAGTGAAGCAGGAGACATCTTGTGTCCAGCAGGAAAACTTGTTAAATGAAAAATATTTGCATATTCATATATTCTGGCGTTTTTAATGAGGTATAAGGAATAGACATCATTTTAAGGATTTTAATATCGTAATAACACTTACTTTTCTGCAAAAACCATGTCACACACATGTTAGAGGGGATCTTTAACGGATGTACTGATTTACAGATAGCAAGAAAGGACGATACTATATGTAGATTGATTTTAAAAACAGAATAGTGGAGAATAACTGCATGAACAGATAGATGAATGGATGGGTAGATGAACCGTTTTTACGCAGATTTTCTACACTGCAATATATAAATGATTTTGTGGTATCCAACTGCAAGCCATTACCCAGAATGTTTTTCCTCTTTTTCTCCAGTTTGGACTCAATGATCTCCTGCGTGCGGGCAGAGGAGGTTTGAGCAGAGAAGTTGATGTAGACTGGAAGGTATCCTGACTTGTCCTGGATTCTGTTAAGAAGGCCCCGAGCCACCACCGACTGCGAGAGACAGAATTTAGATTTTAACAGGGACACATCTACTTTTAGACTAAGAAGTTTGACCTGCAAGACTGAAAGTTTCAGGAGTTTCCAAAGCTTTTAAAAAAAAATCTTGACATTTTTGTAAACCTTCAAACCAAACTTTGAGGATCTTTGATAATTTAGCACAATGCTTCTCCAAACATAATCTGGGTTTTGGTTAAAATAATGCATGAATAAAACCCTGTGTAGGGACATGCATGGAGTGTCCATAGATTGTATGATTATGTATGGAGATATCCATTATTTTATGTCATCCCTTTTTATTGAGGATGTTGATTGCTTTCTTTTACATTTTTATATAAACATGACCACAGAACTAGATAATCAAGAGATGGATTCCACACAAAATAAGTCTGTCTTCCTGTGCGTCTACAAAATGAAAGCTGGATTGGGAAGGATTTCCAGCAGCAGTGAATAAAATCAAAACAAAGAAACATTTTATTTACAGCATTTTTCCTGTTACTTTGGGATTTGTTCTATGTTTTCTTTAGTTCTTGTACATTCTTTGCTGTTAACCCCTAAATTGCTCCCAAGTGCACTTGTCAGTGCCTTATTCCCACACAGTATTTGCAAACTCTTTCTAATTTTGCAATCCAGATGCTTTCGTGTCATCTACAGGACGAAGCCGGCAAATAATTAGCAACATAGCATTGCATCAGGGTTCTCTTGTTAAATTAATTATATCCATTAGATCAGTGTGCTTTGATATCACAGTGTTGCTACTCCATAAAACCTTACCTTCCCCACTCCGGTGCTACCTGTAAAGAGTACGGAACGTCGCACAGATAGCAGTTCCTCCATCAGGTAGCCGTAGCGGACAGTGTCGGTGGTGGGGACCAGCATCTCAAAAAAGGGCTGCTCCCTGTTGTACTTAAACGAAGGGGTTATCGTCTCCCATGGCAAAAGACGCTTGTTGTTGAAATTCATGTACACATTCCACAGGGTGCCATATTTAGGGAGCTACATGACACATAGAAATACATATTAAGCGACACACATGATCAAAAAAATGGACAAATATAGTGTCATGACTTTTACAAAAATACATGTGTTATTAGCTATAAAAAGCCCCTTAGAGATAAGTAATTAAAGAAAGTCATTGTTCTCTGCTGTTGACTGTAGTTTCTGTTATGCGGAACTTTGGATGCTTCCCTGTGTCGTGACTTAGTAGTTGTCTGCCAAATGTACTCCCTGAATCCTGCTGTTACTAATGTGTGTGTATGCAGTTCATTTCCTCAAGCTTCACAGCTTGGAGGTGGCTGCACTGGCTTTACCTCAAGGTAAAGACACAAAAACGTACACACAAATTCTCTGATATAAATAACACTAAAATTTACAAACTTCAGCTCCTCGTGCAAAGACAAATGAACAGATGTGGAAGGGTGGGGGATGTTCCAGATGATACTGTGGAGCCTTCATGAATCTTTCACTTAAACGCTCAGTCCACCATCAGGTGGGTGAGTCATGTTCCAACCCTGCTGTGTTCTGCTTTTGTCAGTAAGGCATTTCACTACTGCCAGTCAAGACAAACCCCGTAAACAATTATATTTACATTTCCTGTTTGGCTGACACACTGAAGGATTCATTACATCAGCCTCCACCTTCCTTCATCTTTTCTCTGCACCTCATTTTTTACATATAAAAGTGATTTCCTCCATTCGATTCATAATTCTGCAAGGTTGGCAAGGAAAAATAATGGCATGCAATAGACTTATATAACCTTGGCATAAATTACAAGTCTTACCTGATATGTTCCTTGTAACCCATTGAAGTTATTAATAAAATGTACAATATGGACACTCTTAATGTCTTCATTTCACACAAGTGAGTGATATCACAGAGAAGACTCTTCTTTTGAGATTGGCTGTGCTCCAGCTACATAATGTAGATCCAGTGCCAAGAGTACTTTGATGCAATATATAATATGAGCTAACCTTGAGGCCTTTTCACACATTTCATGCCAATACCAGCAATCATGTTAGTAAATGGATTTGACTCTCAGTAATAAAGGTGAGTGGTAAAACAGCATCATTGGGCATTTTTGTTTTTTATGCATGTCAATGTGTTGTGGACATATGTGGTGTCTGCATATGTTTCAATACAGTATAGTACAACAACAAATAAAAAACTTCATCCTGTCCATCTATCTTGTCTTTGGGTGTGTGTGTATACCTTAGCATTGCTGTTGTCTTCAAACTGCTCCCTGACGAAGGTGTCAAAAGCATCCCAGTGAGAACTACTCACATTGCCGCCTAATGCCCACAGGTAGCAAAATATGAAGGTCTGACATAATACACTGTAAAGATGCTTGGAATCCTGACGCGAACACAAACACACAAAAGCAAGAGAGGAAGAAGCTTATTTAGTAAGTAATGGCAGGTAATGTTTCAAAATTTCTGTATTTGTGGGTTCCAATAAGCTATAAGGTATTCCTTCCTTTTGTCACCTGACCTTGCCCACAACAACAATCAATCTTTTTAATTACATTGCTGAGTTATTGAGCAAACAGACCGGTCAGTAAAATCTTGTGATTGACGTACCATTTTGAGGTCTGGTCCTTCTTTGCCCAGAAGCAGCGCTTCCAGCAGGGAGCAAAGTGTGGTGACTTTACTGATGTCCACCTGGCAAATTGCCTGGATGCAATGATTCACCACAAACTGAAGACCCTTCTCCACATACTGCGCAAACAGCTCCAGCAGGTATGTTCGCACTGGGTCTGGAAGCTAGAGACACAACATGGAGCGAAGGAAAAAAGAGGGTCACAGAGAGATGATTATAGGCAAAGGAGGGTAAGGCTATGAACTTTAGAGATTTATCCACATAATCACTGAAGCAACTAGTTGGATTGACATTTTGGGAAAAACATTTATTCACTTTCTTGCCAAGAGCAAGAGTTAGATGAGAAGATCGATACTACTCTTATATCTGGCCGCAAAATCAGACAGTTAGCTTAGATTAGTATAAAAGACTGGAATTTAGGGGGACAAAGTAACCTTGCTCTGTGCAAAGGTAAAAAAAAAAAAATACACCTCCATAGCTCACTTACCTCGCCTCCTGCTTCTAGTCTTTATGCTAGGCCAACTGTCTGGCTGTACTTTAATATTTAATGGAGACACACGGGTGGTATTGATGTTCTCATCAAACTCTCAGCCAGAAAGGGAATTAGCTCACTTCCCACAATATTGAACTAATTCTTGAACAAGGAGAGTGTTAGACAAAGAAAACAGAGAAATAGAATAAGTATGAGCACTGCTCTCCCTGTCCCCAAGAGACACAAGACAGACAGACTAACTCAGTTAAAACAGCTAGGTGGAAATCAATACAAAATTAATAAGAAACTCTAACAACTCCACATTCTTTTTAATGTGTAATCAAAGTTATCACAGGAAAAGGAGAAGGCAAAAATTAAACTCGGAAAAGAAAATGCCTTCCCAAAATAAACGATAGTAGCTTAATGGAAAGGTTGAAAAATGCAAAAGTTGGAGATAAACATCCTGAGAAACAGGAGTAGGTAGAAACCAGGAATACAACAAAAGCACCAAACAAACAGAACAGCCTCAGTCAAGTAGACATCGAGACATGGACAAATACATAACAAGAGAAAGAGAGTTAAAAGTTGAGGGGAGAGATGACCCACTCTCAATGCAGTGTTAAGTCACCCTAAGCGGCTCAGGGCTAATGTTGCAAGCTATAAACTTTGATGCTGTCATCAATGTTTATGCAGGTTCTGAAGTTCTCCTGCTTGTAGCTCCTTAACAAAGATCGATTACCGATCATGTACCAGTGTACAAACAGTCAGGCACACACAGCCAGAGTTTCACACAATGATAACCCAAGAGCAATGATGCGCAGATCACGTGTTAAACATTATTAGTCTGTGATATAAAGTGTATGAAGTGTTTACAGCTTGGACTGTGATCAAAGATGCAGATCTATTACCTGGGAGAAAAGCAGATACAATTAATGCACCTTACAATACCAGTATACTGCATGTGCTAACACTGACCTGTGGAACCAAATACCAGATGACACCATGTTCTAAATGATCTGGGTATGACAGGGAAACAGTATATACAACCTTGGCTCCGAGACCGCTGATCCATGTCTGGACATAGGGCATCCACTTGAGCTCATCTGGGTCAACATATACCATCCCACAGCGGCTGACCGTGGCTGGTGATGCTACAGCCAAGTCCTGGACCTGAAAAACACAGTTAATGATGGAGAACACATAAACTAATCCAGGAGCACAAAATACTTTAGAATCATATAAGTATATACGCTTAAGCAGAGCGCATCAAACTCTCATTCGAGACAAAATATCAAACTTTATTCTAACTTCTAACCTCAAACACCATATGTATGGATGGAGTAAGCTTAATGCGCTCGCTGTTAGCCAGACAAAGCATCTTGTTGTCATCCAGCACCGTGTTCATGTTCTCAATCCACAGGGCGTCAACTGGCCCGTCACAGATCACCCACTTGTGGTCATCACTGGTGTCACTGACCGCATCACGGACACTCAGCGCCATCAGCCCGTCACGCCACTCCAGTGTTAAAGTGTTAACCTGAGGCATTGAGGTAAATAATCAACATTGAGGTAGAAGCAAAAAAGCATGTTGTATCATTTTTTACAGCACCTCTCCGTAGAGCTCTCCCATTGTGACAGATTTTGGGTTGAGAACATAGGTCTTGACAGGTTGATAGAAGGGGTTGTTAGCCTTGTGCCCTGTGTGATGGAGGGTCTCCAGTGTGTCAGCCAGGGTGGTGTAGACAGTGGTCTTACCTCCACCAGTGGGCCCTACCAACATGACACCATGACGCACTAACATGGTCTCATACAGCTGGATCACCTAATAAAAACAAGAGGAAGTTACAAGCTTACTACGATATCAAAGTCACACAAACACAAAGCATCTAAATTCTACTCTTGGGCTTGGGGGTTAGTGCCATGAGCAGGAAACTGAGGGAATAGCAAATTGTTGGTTTTGTCTTTTCATGGAGAATAATGCCAGCCTTGTCTTTTAAAATGTATATATTCAATGCAAGGAGTTTTACAAAGAAAATCTATTCATAATGAAATGATTCAACAAATTCACAAAAATACCTCGTACCTTCTTGGTCATGCTAGAAAGAGGCTGCAGGTTTTGCTTAACCAGAGACTCCACGATGGTGGAGTATAGCACACCGTAGTCATGCTCAGGAATACACACACCAGGGAAGAGGTCTGATAGGATACCACTGGAGGGAGGAGGGCATAATACATACAGTATACACACACATACAATGGAAAATAATAACATGCAACAACATAAAAAAACACACCTTTTTTCTCATTGGAACAGAAGATTTACTGCCATTCAAAATGTGAATTCAAAATGATAGGCTTACCCAAACAGCACAGCGTCATCAACAAGAAACTTTGGCAGGTTGGAATCCCTCAAAGCTCTAATAAGAACCACATCCTCACTGAGGTGGGGGTTACTTCTCTTTAGAGACCTACGAACATTAAAAACATTCATTATCATAATCATTACTTTACAAATTATATGCATTTGTTACACATCACGCATTATCTACAAAGCAGGGTATTTGTAAAGGAGCAATTGCAAGTCCACAGATACTTGTATAATAAATTATATAATGACGTATATGTAACGTAGGAATCCTGAAGCTCGTCACAACCTCTTGGTCATACATCAAAGCAATCCTCAGTTTTCAGTCAACATGTTCACTATTATTAAATGCCTCAATTTACTGCTAATTTTAATTAAAAAAAACCAATCAAATATTTTAAAATAGAAAATCAATAACACTTCATGTCCATGTCCCACTTAATTTGACTTCTGTGACAGCACAGGCAAAAGGTTGGTGCAATCAGGACAATATGGGTAAAGCAATGTTATAATGGGCAAATTAATTAGTGGAAAATAAACTCATTGCAAATATAGATGTAATAAAGATAATTCAATATTACACTGATCACCGCAACAGGAAGGCTCCAATCCACAAACAAAAAAATAAAAACATTGGAGAGGTTAGAGAGGGAGATAATGAAAGTGTGCTTAGTGTGGAATGAGCAGACTCAGAGGAGTAATATCTAGGCAAAGGCAGATAATGAATCACAAGCCAATTACAACAGCTCCCTGAGCTTCAGCTAATAACCAACAGGTGAAAACATTCACAATTACTGGCCAAGAACATTCATGCAAATCTATGTATGCACCTACGCAGACCAGGAACAACTGTGTTTTGTCTTCAACTATTTCTTTTATCTGACCTCGGTCTGGCATCTCTTCATTAGCTTGAGGTATGATATCCATGTGACTGAGTGGAGGAATTTCACACAGATGACACACAGTGAAACTAGTGCTTCAGTGAAAAAGTGCTTATATTCTGTTATCAATCAATCGTAGTCACAGCAAGAAAGATTGGGGCCATTTCAACACTCCTCCCCTCTAATCCAAGTAATCACTGATACAGTATTTGAGTTTTTTATGCTTTTACATTGGATTAAAATATTTGCTGCGTATATGAGAGTTCAGCCCAAATCATGACACTCGAACTCAGTAATGATGACCGTCTCTGCAATGGACTAAAGCATAACAGCTGTGTGCTGATTAGCAATATTTAACATTGAGCGCATTCTGAACATGGATGCTAAATATACTGAGTGTATTGATGCATGTGTGTCACAAGCCACAATGGTCCTTCTATAACTGAATACTCATGTGTATTAGTGTATATATCAGTGTGATTCTCTGACCCAGCCATGACCAAGACAGACTTGACGGCTCTCATGCCAAAGTCGTAGTGATCCTGCTGGGACAGCTGCTCAGAGCACAGCTTGTACATCTGGGTCATTTTCCTCGCTAGGGTCTTACTGGACTCGAATCCCTCTGAGTACAAACTCACCTGGAGGGAGGGAGAGAAACAGGGGAATGATAAATTGTTATGTAGAGAAAATGTGCGAGCATATCCATCAATGCACGTCTGTTACCTCGGCAATGAGTGCATAGTTTGGCACCATCATGGCTATGGGTCTGAAGAGAGCTTTAAGGTTGTCGGGTAGCTCCGTTCTTCCAGCGTAGCCTGGGTTCATGGTGATGAACGCAGCACACGTCATCACCAGCTTGATCTCCTTGCCCTCAAACTGAAACCTTGACAGCTGAATAACACATAGTTGAGTGAGATGTATGGACCGGTGGACCTAATTAATTTCTAATTTATGTAATCTGATGTCCCCTAGTCTTTTTGTATCTTCTCCATGGAAAATGTTGTAATGCTATAGTTGATTACTGGCTGGTATTCATTTGACCTTTTAGCATATTTGGTCAAAACTCTTTGCATAAAATGCAACATAAAAGTGAATGTCTTGTGTGATGTTCCATGAAATTCATTGCCATTCATCTACATAAAGCTAATTACAGGTGTTTTGTTAAAACTCACAGAAAATGTATAAAGCTTAAGATTTTCCTCATTATATTCCTTAACAAATATATAGAAAAGCTAGAAAATCATTTTACTGGGACAATTTCTGATAGCAGACCGTTATCCCATTTGTACAGTGGTGTTACTGTTAATTTTAGGATAGTTGAGCAATGTCCTTAATTTTTCTCCACATATAGTATGCAAAATGTCTTGTGAACAATGCAAAAGTGATGTGTGTGTGTGTGTGTGTGTGTGTGTGTGTGTGTGTGTGTGTGTGTACCTTAGCAGCTTTGGCGTTTCGTATGGTTATGAGCTGCTGAGCGATGACAGACAACACTTCAATGTCGATTCGGTTAAATTCGTCAAAACAACACCAAGCACCGGACTGAGCAAGCCCACTAAAGAAGCGCCCCATTATCTGGAAAGAGAAGTGTGAACTTGTTAACAATTAGAGACAGAAGTATTATGGTACATTCCTGTGGTATACTGTATAACATTTTGGGTTGTTATTTCCATTTTTATTTTGAAGTTTAATAAAGTGGGAGCATTGAGGCCATGTGAGACTGGTTACACATATAATCTTGGCTCCACTTGTCTATGGCAGACTCCTCCCCCTTCCTTAGGTGTACAGATGAAGACATGTGCCCAGATACAGCAAACTAGCCATTAACATGACTTATGGACAAAGATTGGGACAAGGGAAAAAAAAGGTAGTCAAAGTCTGTACTGTATTTAAATTTACTGTAAAAAAAAAAAAAAAAAAAAAGTTAAAGAGATTGTGTTTTGGCCTTAAATGTTGATCTTTTTTAGCTGAAGGCAGCCATGTTTGAGAGCAAACACAATGTATTGTCTGCAGCTGCAGGTATTATCAGTACATTTCATTGTACTTGTGTTACTTGCACCACTTCCACAGGTGACACAAAAAAACCCCACTGTTGATAGTCATGAAAATCTCATGGAAAGTGGAATTAAATGTTAGAGTTAAATGTTGCTCAGTGGAGCAGAGCTGAACAAGGTATTAACACATAAAACCATGGAGTGCTGTGGCTCCAGCCTGGTTAAATCAAAGTCCTGTCCACCTCTAATACACAAGTGTCTGCTACCGATGACTAACTACAGCAGTCAGAAAGAGAATGGGCAGGCAAAAGTTACTGAAAGATTGTTTAAAGGAACAGTTCACCCAAAAATAAAAATTCACTCATTACCTACTCACCCCAATGCTGGTGGAAAGTCAGGTGAAGTGTTTTAGTCCACAAAACATTTCTGGAACTTCAAAGCAAAACAGCTTTGGAACATTCTCCTAAACAACTGAAGAAACTGGGGACTCAATCAGAGTCTTGGAAGCTCCCATATACCAAATTAATTTGAAAAGACGTTATTTACACCCTTTTTTAAAAGTCAAAAACCACTTACGTTGGGTCACACGCTAACCCTTTAAGTCCCAAACGTGTTCACTTGTTTAGGAGAATGTGGCAACGCTGTTTTGCTGTGAAGTTACAGATGTTTTGTGGACTAAGAATCCTCACTTGACTTTTCATCTGCATGAGGATGAGTAGAAAATGACAGAATTTTCATTTCTCTGTGAACTGTTCCAAACAAAGAAGGAAGGATCAAATCTGGCAATGTTTTAATAGCACACATCTATTCTCAAGGCTCTGTACAGTGTGTGTTTGCTTTAACTGGCAAAGGATACAAGGCTTAAATCCTTTAGCAATAGTGCCATCTAATGGCATCTCTTTGTAGTTACAATCAGAGTGAGACAGCTAGTTCAACTGGAGTGAACACATGCAGTGGAAGGAAAGTTGAAAGGAACAAGAGGAGACTAAGTTCTGAATCACATGTGGGTGAAGAGGTGTGGGGGAAGAAATGAGGGAAAAAATAATTAATAATTGAGTGGGCAAGTAATCAAACAAAAAGAACAGAAAGTGTAATAAAGGAGTACATAAGCATCCACATGTGGGTTAGAGATTAATACAGTTTATCATGGCTGACCTTGTAGTCAAGTCCATCAGAGCAGTTGAAGACCACACACTGTAAGGCCAGGGCCTTAGCCAAGTCTTTGGTGGTCTCTGTTTTGCCTGTCCCTGCTGGCCCAGCTGGAGCTCCGCCTAGGTCTAACTGGAGAGCTCCCATCAGACACAAATAGCAACGGTCCTGCATATCAAGAAGGCATGGGAGAGTCTGAACAACTGTGTTTGACAAGACAAAAAAATGAACAAGATAACAGATAAACATAACATATGTTGTGCTTCTGTGTCACATTTTCAGTTCTACCTACTACAGGACATTTCGTAGCTTGTGTATAGTCAATAGTCTATACAGGTCTGTGGGTTTACAATCTAAATGAAGTAACATAATATTTATGGAGCTTCGCCACTAGGGGGAGCTCGTCTACCTAGGAATAAAATATGTGTTCCCACTTTGATCTTACTGCAGTTGAATTCAAAATAGAGCATAAAAAGGTTTTTGTGTCACACAGGGGTGGGCATGCATCAGTCATAATTGTGTGTCTGAGTATAAGTGAGTGTGAATGTGCTACCGTGAGTGGTGTGATAACCAGTCTAGGACAGGCTCCCAGGTATTCATAGCCATAAATGTAAGTAGACAGAGCCATTGTGGCTACACAAGTGTCTTGGTCCAGGTCCCAGTAGTAGCGTAGCTGTCTCTGCCATTCAAAGTTAGATCGGGAATCCACCTGAAAAAAAGGGCTGAAGTTACTTTAAGGTGGTGAGTTGTTGCAAACCGTTTCGCATCACCTGAAAATCCCTGGTCAACATCTGCACCTATCATACCAAGCCAAGAACAGGCATGGATACAAGCCGCTTGATGATGCTTGTGTGTGTGTCCGTGCTATTGCATTAGCACTGCAGTGCTTTACCTTCTGGCGGACTAGATCTGTGACAATGTCTCTGGCATGGACATCAATGGTGATGAGGGCAGTGATGATATTACGGTGTAAAGAAGGCAGCTGTCCTCGTACCAATGCTGCCAGAGCATTCAGCCTCTGAACACACGCAGACACAAGCACACATAACCATGCAAACATTATTGGGATATGAAGTTGAAGTTAAAAGCTAAATATATTTTGGAAAACACAAGTTTTAATCGGACAATGAGAGGAAAAACAAGTGGTAGGTTAACTGGTGTGATTTACATCAAAGTTGGTTAGTTCAAATTTCTGCAGGGCAGCAAAGTGGTCGTGGTCTCCCTCCAGGCAGGCATCCATGTCCTTGCACCACATCATCTGAGAGATGGTCAGCACCACCTGGTGGACAGACACACAAACTTAAGTTAAATAGAAAAAACATGGCACAAATCATCACCTGAAATGATAGAGATCAATTGCAAAATCTATTAAAGCTTGAGACAAAAGCAACAGCTCTCAGAGTCTTGGTTAGCTCCTGAAAGTGAGCAACAAGAGAATTACAACAGTTCTCATGGTCAGGGAATTAATATATCTGTAAAAGTGAAATTTACTGTTAACTATGTGTAATGATGTCTTGATATTTTCCCAAGCAAATTCAGAGAGTGCTACGCAATATAAACAACAGCAGACAAATCTGTTATTTAAAAACTGAAAAGCACTGGTCCCTTTAATGTACGTGTGTGTGTGTGTGTGTGTGTGTGTGTGTGTGTGTGTGTGTGTGTGTGTGTGTGTGTGTGTGTGTGTGT
>JBBPCS010060958.1:0-17613 GCA_037974645.1 Hollardia meadi
ATCTGAATTGAAAGACCTTCTGTCTAAATAGTACTGCGTTGTCTGTGTAGGTACTACTTGCCTGTTGGTTGGTGGAGGGGAGGGGGTGGTATGAACACTCAAATGTGAACTGCAAAATGTATTGGCTATTTGTTGATGTTGCAATAAAAAATGAGTGATAAAAAAGAAGAAGAATTGATTTCACTCATGGACATATGTTGTATTTACCCTACATACAAGAACCGACACGTCACACCCTCCATCCTTCTTATTCCCCTTCCTCGTCCCCAGAGCCGAGATTTGTGTGGTATCCCTCTATAATTCCCATTATGGTGGTGTCAGGTTTGGTGCAGAAGCATCTGAGTGGCTTAGCTGTCTTAGCGGCAGCCTTCCAAAACAGCTTTACTGTTCCTCTCCCAGGGCAGTCCTGTTCCAAACTGAGACTTTGGCTTGTACACCGCTGATAGCACCCCCCACAGTCTAACACCAGCCTAACTCAAGCAGTTTGGTCGGAAAGACATTCATGTGATAAATTATATGGAAGATATTGTCTCGGTATTGGTATCTACACAGTCAACCACAGCATATCACATACTTAGACTAGAAAACTGTGTGGGATTTTCTGGCACGTTGCTAAGATGCTTTAAATCTTATTTGAAGGACATGAGCAGTGCTCAGCTTCAGTTGATAATATTGAAGACTACAAACCAAGCCAGAAATATTGGTGAAGTAATGGACTCAGATCTAAACTCCAACAGCCACATTAAGACAATTGCCTACTATCACCAAAGGAATATTCGTATATCGAGAATTAAAGGCATTTTGCCTCAGTATGACAGGTTAGATTACTGTAATGCTTTACAGGTCTCTAAAAAATTGACATCAAAATAATAAACAAAGTAAGACTTTGGCCTAAAACGACTTGATGGCAGAATAAAAAGATGGCAGTAGCTAGATTTTAAATGCGTATGGGAACCACGTTTTCCACAACATGTTCCGGCAAATGTTTCACAATAAAAGCCTTGTTAAGAAATGAAAGGTTTCTGTCCATAAACATGCTCAATGGCTTTAATTTGAAACAGGTACAGGTTGATTTGTATTAACAGAGAATTGCAGTAACTTTAACAGGGCGAAGTGGAGCAGATCAAAAGGAGACTTCGTACTAAAGTATTGCAGCATGTAACATGCTCGATAAACAAAACCTGCATCAACTCGTATACTATACTGTGTTAACAACTTTCAACTGTAGTACATCACAACAAAACAGGGGAGCTGCACCCTGTAGCGCTAAGCTAATCGGCTATCCCGGAGCTTCTGCTACTAGCCAAATTACTGCTTGCTCTTTCTACCTACACCTACCGACAAATGCCGGTTCAGTAAGGTCACATGAAATCAAACCAGTTTAAGCACCTACACCGGACTGTATGCTATTTTTGAACTGAAATGATGTGATGCGCAGCAGACACCTCAGCAGACTTTGCAACTCAAAAGTTTCAGTACAGCCACTATGTAGTGAAGTTATTGTCCGCTGGTGTCTCCAAGGTCAAGAAAAACCTTCCAATCTCAAATTTGAAGCCAACATCCAAGATATTTTCTTAAATGCCCCGAAGAATTGAAATTTGAACACCAACATTTCTGTGGTGACCGGTCAACGCCCTCTGCTAATGTCATATGATGAAAAGCTCCAGAGCATCTACTGAATGGACCCTGGTGAGACTGTTTAGTCAACATTTTCAAGGATGACTTTGTTGACTTATGCTCTCATTAGTTACTGCTCCTCACTGCCCTTGTATGGTAACCATTGACCCCCACCAGCTCTGCATTTTTACCTTTGTGCACAGCATATGATTGGGACTGAGTATCAGTCATATTGACCAGACAACAGTATTCTCAGGCCCAGCTCTCTGTCAAGATCTGCTGCTGCTGCAGTTTATATCTTCAAAGGGTAAAGATAATGCTTCGCTGTTTGGCGTAACCAAAAATGATGTTTCCTCGCCTTTTTCTGCTGAATAATCAGTATGTAGCTCGGTCATTTAACATCTGTGTTGGTGAGGCATCAGGAGTGGAGTGAGAAACAAATGTTCTGCCCTTTTTCTGTGTGAACATTGTTAACCAGAGGGTAGAGAAAGGGAAGGCTGCTGTCAGTAACCTATCTTATCCTTTGGCCTGCAGAGTACAGTGGTAGGTGGTCTGGGAGTACCGGCATATAACTCTAGGTGATCTGCTTGGAAATGTGGTCTTTCTCTGGGTTTGCACTCAGTGCTGGTGAAAATGTGTCTGTTACTGTGTTGGATACAATGTTACTGTCCCTTATCAGCTGACTTATGCAAATTTAGGTTTGGGGAGATGTGTAGATGATTGGCCTTTTTATTACAAATCTTTAGTGATGGAAAACTCCTGATAATATTGCTAACGTCACACTTTGTACATGGGGTGCATTTAGCAGCAATGAAAAATGTCCAACATCACCGGATTGTTTAGTAGCTTTTAAATAAAAAAAAAAAAAAAAGAAGCAATTTCACATTGTGACAGATTGTGTGTAAACTGCTGCAGTTCAGATGCATCTCCGTGCTGTGATTCTGCAAATCTTCAGCAAGTGAATGAATGAAAGGATGTGTACATTTTTGTTAAGTGACATCACAAATCTAGCCTGTAAATATGAAAAAGAAGTGCAGTGATAATTCCACTAATTCACAATGCACAAGGATTTAATCAAGAGTGTGTGTGTGTGTGTGTGTGTGTGTGTGTGTGTGTGTGTGTGTGTGTGTGTGTGTGTGTGTGTGTGTGTGTGTCTGAGACAGAGATGGATGGAGTTTCTGGTACAAAAACTAAAGTTAAATGTCACACCTGTCTGTCACAACACACCTGCTCTCACTGATGCGTCTGCTCTGACAGGCTGACATTTTCACACCTAAACAGAACAAACACACACTTTTATCCACACACACGCACGTACACAGGCACTAACACACACACACACACACACACACACACACACACTAATATGTCTCACCACAAGTGACATGTTTTATATACTAATTTATTTTTTAGTTGAATGCATGTTTCACAAACATTGACATCCCACTCGTGTGCAAAAGTAGTCTATGCACAGAGGAAACGTCTACAGTAACAATGTATTGTCATTCTTACCATCGATTGCCATATTTTGTAATATACATTAACAATTAGAGAGTTTGTTTTACTGTATAGATAAGACATATTTTCTGCCAATATTGCAGGACTTTAAAGCAGCTGGATATATTGTATTTATCCAATCGCTTCCTAGAGGAATCCAGGCCAGGGACGGTTTACAATGAGTGATCTGTCACTGCTTTACATTTTCGAAACTAAGGTCAGTGGTAAACATTATACCTGCTAAACATGGTGGGATTCATTGTTGGTTTAAGGGCTGTGACTAATGATTATTTCCATTATAGATTAATCTGCAGACTATTTTCTACATTAATTGATTAATCATTTGGTGCGTAAAATGTCAGGCAATGATCAAAAATCCCTATCATATTTCCCCAACTTTTTGAAAATGTCAAATGTTTTGTTTTGTCCATAAAACAGTCCAAAACCCGAAGATATGCAGTTAACGACAACATTAAACACAGACAGACATTCTGTACATTGGAGGAGCTGTTTGCCATTAGCTTTGTCTAGATATTTGGAATTATTAGAAATTGTGTATGTACGATTGATATGCTTGGGTTTATTCATCAACATGTTGCTGTGGTCTAGAGTTTTAAATTAGGGCTGTCATGCAGTGGCAGAGCCAGGCAATTTTCAGTTGGTTGGCAAGATGGCACTGGTGGTGATTTTGATATAGAAATCATTTTCATAAATAAACATATAACAAATGCTTCTAACAAGAAAACACATTACTCCACATTATTTGGAGTTCAGACATTATTAAATGTAGCCAACATTTTATTTTCTTATTCCTGCAGGTAAAGTAACAAGGATGCTTACACTAGTAGCTGTCAAAGTATTATTACTGATCTGAGAGCTCTGAGATTCGCTCTTCATTTTTATTTCTCTGATAACAATAAACTTCTCCAAATGCTGAATATATCAACATTACCATCATTAGAACAAGTCTCTGTTTCTGAAATTGCCTACTCATCTTATCAAGCCATTACAAATGTCTCTGTAGTAAAAACAAGTAAATTAAGATTTATTTCAATGCCGCTAATCTAATGAAGTTACTGTAGCAGTAGGTTAAATCTTGCAGCAAATTAATGTATCTCAGCTTCAGACCTATTAATCAGGGAAAATACCAGGCTGATGTGCATACTCGTTATCGTGCTTAGCAAATTATTAGGTAGGCCCACAAAGCTCATATAGATCGATTGTAAGGTTGCTTCCTGAACGGTTTCCTCAGTACTTCAAAATCATGCTAAAATCACATATTTTTTTGTAGGTTTTGTGGCTGGTCCTCTTGTTTCACACCACAAACAAAATGCACCACCTAGAAGCTGACCGAAACCCACCTCTTCAAACAGTTTCAGTCCAGAAATAAAACCGTAAATTAAATTTAGATTCTACGTAAAGCCGAGTTTACATTTCCAAACACGCAATCAGCATCAAATGCCTATATATATATATATATATATATATATACCATGTACAGTTACTAATATTTATATAGTATCAAAAAGCCCTTCTGTTTCATTCCTGGTTGTAACTGATAATAAGAATAATTTTGGAATGCCGTGAAATTTCTGGTTGTACCATAAAAATGCCATTCCATTGCAATCCTACCTCAAACTACTAGTACCTGTCACACATGTATGACAAAAGAGTTGCACAACCATTAAGAAATCTCTGTGTCACTATGGACCAGGCTCTGACTCTGGACTAACATGTCAAGTGTCTGATTCGCTCCTGTTTTTTTCCCAAAGCTGTTTTCCCAATGTTAATTCATGCTTTTATATCGTCCCGTCTGGATTATTGTAACTCCCTCTTCACCTGCCTCAGCAAAACTTCTCTGGATCGTTTACAAGTGGTCCAAAATGCTGCTGCTAAACTGTTGACCAGGTCCTCCAAAAGGTCTCATGTGACACCGATTCTGATTGCTCTCCATTGGCTCCCCATCAACTTTAGAATACAATTTAAAGTTGTGGTGATCACCTATAGAGCTCTGCATGGTCAGGCACCTGCCTACATTAGAGACCTACTGCAGCCGTATGTCGCCAGCAGGTCTCTAAGGTCCTCTGATCAGGGTTTGTTGGTGGCTCCTAAACTGTGGAACTGTCTCCCATTGGACTTAAGATCGTTGGGCACTGTGGACACCTTTAAAAAGCAGCTCAAGACCCATTTGTTTAGACTCGCCTTTGTTTAAATTTCTCTCTGTATGCTTTTTTGTTATTGTGTTTTATGTCTATGTATATGCTATGTTTTATGCTTTATTGCCTCTGTGAAGCACTTTGTGATGTCTTTGCTCTTGAAAGGTGCTATATAAATAAAAGTTACTTACTTACTTACTCACATTAATTACATTTAATATTCAGCATTTATTGAAGTGGCAGGAAAGCGGAGAACCCAGAGTAAACCCACCACAACACGAGGAGACAGCACGCACATTAAAACAGTGGTGGCAGACACTACCATACAAGATGCCTCCTGCTCATCAGGAGTGATACCCATTCACACACACACACACACACACACACACACTGATGGAATAGCCATCTGGAGCAATTTGGAGTTCAGGATCTTGCCCAAGGACACTTCAACATGAAGACTGCTAGGGCCACCAACCTTCTGATTAGCAGATGACCGATCTACGTCCTGAGCAACAGACACCCCGAAGGTGAATGGAGAGAAAGAATCTTGGAGAATCAATCATCGTCAATCGAGGGTCTAAGGACGGAGTGAATCGTACACTGTACAGATTGTAAAGCCCACTGAGGCACTGGGAATTGTAACTTTGGGCTGCATAAATAAAACTGACTTGACACCCTGCGACTCACTGCTGATGCAGGAGGTAAAGGGCTTCCTCACAATAATAAATAAATTGATAAGCTTATAGCCTACCATCACTGCCGCATCATTTAAACATGAGATCTATAATACATTTATGTATTCCATTAAATGAATGTGTTGCTTAGATGTGCTTAAATATAGTTTTTTCACAGAACTTTTACCGCTGTTTACTGTTTAGCTTATGCGGTAAAAGCTATAAGTTGCACAGTCCCCCAACAATCCTTCCGCAAGAAATGCAAATAATGTGATGACTGATGCTTGTATTGATTTAAAATGTAAAGGAAGAAAGATATGATGTATTCTTACTCCTTACCCTTTGAGAGGTCAACATTGACGTAGTCACAGATGACGGAACGTAAATGCACCCCTCTCAATACACACACATATGCACACAGTCATATTATCTGTTATCTTAAGAATGCCTCTCGGGTGTGTTCAGTAAGACAAGCACAACTGTCGTTCACTGTAAACGGATATGACAGCTGTCGCAATGTTTTAATCTCTTCCTTCCTCCCTGTCTTTTTCCTCTTCTTCACCTATGTTGTCCTTTGTGTACACCATAAGAGCCAAGGCATCTTATCTAAAGCTGTATCAAGATTTGACATGCTAAGACCTGAGATAAAGAAAGCGTCTACCTCCTCCGTATCTTTGCCACAACTGCGGACAGAGATACGATTCATGGGATCCACCTCTGAGACGCATACGTGAATGAGGTGTGGGGGGATGTTGAGAATGGTGTGCAAGGGATCTGTGGCTTGACTCGTATAATACTCTTTAGGCAGCCTTCATGTCTCTGTTGTTCTGTCTCTCCATGTAGAGTATGCATGAGCAGTGGATCGGTGGCTTATCAGTTCTCTTTTTGGGTATCAACAAAGATCCAACTTTTCTCTGTTCTCCAGGATGAGGGTGTGATTCATGCTTTTAATGTCTTGTGAGCACCACCATCGGGGTTAACCACCATGACACCACTACATTTCTCTGCTCACTGCCAAGTGACTCGTCAAGTGAAAAATATAAACCTAATAATGCTCCGTTGGAATCATATGATGGATATGCATTGCCTACAGTAGCGTGTGTTAAGGGGTTATGGCAGGGCAGACGGTGCAGTCACTTGGCAGCCTCCCACGGCTCTCAGGGGTCTGTCTGGCTGGAGCAGCTGTGACTCTGGCAGCACATGGTGAAGGTGACAGGGGGCACGGGCTGGAGTTGGCTTCACAGAGGTCTCAGCTGGTTGTAAGCTGCTGACCAGTGTTTCCTCTCGGGTCTGAAATATTGTTTTTACGGTCTAATAAATGCAAGTAGAGTGTTGATGGTCTGCTCATATTTTGATGTTCTGCACAGTAATGATCATTTATCAGACAGAAATGTATTGCAATTAGATTTGAATCAGTTACATACCCAGTTACTCTCTGAAATACTGAATTTTAAACAGCCAATGTACAGCATGTTTGCTCTAACTTGTTATTATGAAGTAAATATATATTGCACAGTGTAACGGCTAAAGAAAACTGACACCATCTGCTTTCACTATGCTATTCACGATGTCATTGTCTATTTTTACTTTACGTATGGACGTCTTCATTTTCTTGCTTTCCAAACAAGTATTTTTGTGCTTTTCTGACAATTCTGCTGGCTATCTGTCCCATACAGGGTACTTTAATGTCAGTAAAAGGTCTGGAACAAGAGGGAAAATGTTGTGGGATTGTTTTTATTTGTTTTTTAATGAATGACTTGCTAAAGTACAGAGAGTAGGATAGAAAAACACCACAATCAGGTGGATCTGATGGATCTTATTCAAGCTAGAATAACGAATAACAAAATAGTGTTGTTGGTCCATTTGCTTTCAGACCAAAAGCAAACTGCGCCAGAGTTTTCTTCGAAGCGGACCAGTACCCTCCCATTCAATCTGTCTACAATAGCTACATGCATCCCAGCAGTCTTCACACTAGCTACATCCTCTTACTAGGCTCTATCACCTACAGTCTAGACCTCAGTCACGTCTTTGGCAAAAGTAACCACAAGAGCACAAGGTCACTTTTTCATGATTTCCCACAGAGGGCAAACACAGCTGTTGCTGGCACTGCTGTTCAAGACCTAAATAAGTACTGGGGAACATTATTAGAGGCGGACTGTGTAACAAGCATCATCCAGTGCAGCTCAGGTTTTGGTCCAGAGAGTGGCAGATTGAGTACCTAGCATTGCCTTCCACTGTGCGGCATAGTATTCAAGATATGTTAGCAGGCTGTGTGCTTCTTTTTTTTTCCTTTTTTTTAACATCCTGCTCCTATTAGTGAGCAGTCTGTCATACACGTGTACTGCAATGTACGACAGACAATGAATGCTGCACCAACAATAACACAGCAATTCTTATTGCTGCAAACTGTGAATCGCACTGACGTCCATGTCTTCTGCGTTTAACCAGTCCTTCTGCTAATACATCATGGCCATAACTGTTACATCTTTAACAAAGTCTCCCTGAGGATAGTTCAAAAGAAAATAAATCCTTTCTCCATCTTTATGCTGCAAACAGAGCCGTTGATATTTCTCCTGCCATTAGTTTTATAATGTCCTTTTATTTAACCTCCATGTTGCAACCTCCATCTTTTGATGGAGACAGCAAAACAAAATTATCAGGAAAGAGCAATAATGTAATTTAATGTCACCTTTGTTGTAGGCTGAGCCCGGGGGCTCTAGTCGATGATGTTAGCAGGTCCGTCGATGTACATTTTAAAACATGTTGGACTGCAGCCCAGTATCACACAATGACCTTGAGTGGAAAAAAAGTAATTAAATTTTGCCTTTGATGTGGTCCCGCATTTAATATTAACATACACAGATTTTATGATATTCTGTTGATGGTTTCATAGGTATTAGGATGAAGTCTAACCTTAATTAACCTTAGCAGAGTGTAATTAAATAGGTAAGTGAAACACACACACTTGATGGTTAAATAGTTGAGAAACAATGTTACATGAGGTCTCTGCAGCTGGAACAGCGACTGTTTCATTGCTCAATACAAATGATGATACTCTTGAGATCCGTCGTGAGCAGCAATAAAATGTTTTGTGTTTATTTGCCAAGGACAGCAGGGTACTTTATTCTGCGTTGCTTCATAAAGACTGTTATTAAGTCAGTGGAAATATAATCTCTTCTAAAAACATTTGATACGTCACATTCAAATCGTTATATTTGGCCTTCATCTCATATTATCTCCCGTTGTTGCGACAGCCTAATTATTTATTGATCAGTCACCACAGAGTAAAAACAAGCGACATTCCATCCCTCCACCCACCCAACACTCTCATTATCTCAAATGTCACAGAAAAGGTCAGAGGTGAAACCAATTTGGTTGCATTTCACAACACATTTAATATGTTGGAAATTTAATATATATATATATATATTCTTTGAATTGACTGTGCTTTATTTGTGGATTATATCCCCCCTATAAACAAAAGAAGGCAATCGTTATGTAAGAACCATGATGCAATTTCAGTAGCATATTGCTTTTCCTAATGACTGCTAGTCTCCCACCATTTCCCATCTACATTTCCCTAGCGACTCTGCAATGACGGTGTGCCCTCTCATCAGACTTTACTTCTGTGCATATGTGTGTTTATGAAAACAAAAGATATGGAAAGAAACAATCTTGAAATAAAGCGCATCTTCCTGGGCACCATAGTCTCAGCCATACTGCTATCTGCTGTAGCCTTCTCCTTCACTCCAGCTGCTCCCTCCCTTCAGCTCTGGTAAACCAATCTCTTCTGGTTGATGTGCATCGCTACTGATGTGCTAATGCGGGGAAGTCGCCACAGACCACAGATTTAAAAATTGCGTTACAGTGCAAAATACAAAGAGATTTATCTTCGATCACTTAAGTTGGTGGTTTAATCAGCATCGTGCGAACTCCTTTGGCAAGAGCTTGAATGTATCATTGGTTTCTTTACATTAAAAGAAAAAGTTCTGCAATCTACTTTTAACTCATTACTTTTAAGGATAAAGCAAAGCATTCCTAATGAGTCAGCTGACTGGAAACTGGTCGGCCTGTGTGGATCTGTTCGTATAAAAGAGATGTTAACGTGCCCTCTTTCCTCCTGTCCGGTAAACTGTGGCAATTAAATGCATACTTAGACTTTAAATGGATGATGTGTTTCTGAAAGATGAGTGTTTTTAAAGGGAGAACACACCGAGAAACTGATAACTCGCCTGTTATCTGGACCAAACACGTTATCCATTCCCCAAAATATCTGTCAGTGTGTGTGTGTGTGTGTGTGTGTGTGTGTGTGTGTCTGGAGAGAAAGCAAAAGAAAAGTAGACAGTGATTGTGTTTAGCCAGCAGGATCCATTTAAAAATTAATGACCGAACGAATAAATTGTGGAATGATTACAGTGATTTCACTCATCGTTATCCTTTAAACATTCTCATTTCGCATAGTAACAAGTTGTATTGTTTACTGTTACTTTATAATATAAAATTTTATGCTTCAAGACACTTCTTAAAAAGTTAATATCAGGGACATTTCGTGCTGTTTATTTTCATGAGAGTCCTGTCAGATGGGTGGATTCGAGCTACACATGGTGCAGCAGGTCAGCAAGACACACCTGAAGCATTTTCCATAAGCAGTCACCTGCTGCAGAAGATGTGAGGTTCACGCTCGCAACATTACCACACCATCGGAAAGCTATTGTCAGTCTTGTTGTGATACATGTCATTCAGTACTGAAATACTTGCAACGCCATATTGACACATAAATATTTCTAAATCTTTACAAAAGTCAGTTTATACTGGCTGCAGGTTTAATGCAGTGACACATCTTGCATAAGGGCACAATAAAGCAGACTGTATCCATCACGTCACTCTTTGCTTCTCTATTGAGTGATGCCACTGTGTTGCTTGACCAGACGACCCGGTCCCATTCCAACCCCGACCGCCAGTGCGTTGCGCTACGCTATCTGTTCAAGTCGTTTGAAGCTGACACGTCAGGCCTTGCGAATCCTTCGTTTATCAGCTCACATGGTTGCTTTTCACCCTTCATTTCCACTTTTGTGCAGCTATGGTTACAGACTGACAGCATCATTATTTTTATTATTATTTTTATTTTCCACAGATATCATGATAATATCGTTTTAGTGAACTCTTTTGCCCACAACAATCGCGCAGTGAAAAATCTGACATCGTGACAACGCTAGTTTGTAAATCCTTGCTTCCTTTCCTTGCCTCCTCCCCCTCACGTCTTAGTCCCTCCCCCTCTTGAGGCAAGGAGGACCCATGAGGAGAAAGGAGTCGAGGCAACAGGCATTTAACAAAATGATACATCCGAGCATCTTAAAGTGTCAACTAAATATGATATATGGCACAGCTGCATCGTCTGTCAGTTGTTTTATTATAGCCTACCACTTTATGTTATGATGTCTGTCAGATCAGAGGAGCAGGATAACTTACATATTTACTTTTAATCCAATTCACAATGGGGCATAATGTGACATAATAACAAGGTTAAACGTCATGAAGGAATGCAGTTAGAACAGCAGCTTACAAGGAGCTACACAAACTGTGCAGGGCAGAAAGTTTGATCACACATTTGATCATCTTAAATGACTGATACAACAGCTGAATACAAAAGGAACATTTGGAGAGTCCTGCTCTACCTGCCCATGGGCTGTATATTCCAGCTGTATGTCATGCATCTCTTTTATGCATCACAACTGCTAAAAAGACTTCCGCAAATGAAGGACCAGCCTCTCCGAGCGTCTCTCTCCTTGAGATGCATCATAGGAACTGAGACCTCCTTCAAGATGGCGTGCTGAGATCGATTCGCGGGTCACAGGCAGGAGGACAGGGGAGACGAAGAGGCACAAAATAGAGAAACAAGAAGAGCGTCCCGTTTGAAAACAAACGTTGCCAGTCCTTTCCTAAACTTAACCACGTGGGTTTTGTGCCTCACCAAAGCAAGCTATACCCCGTGTGCCAGGATAAGACGCGAGAGACGCGTGACAAAGCGTCAACGTGTTGTTTATGCTTCATGTTTGTTTGAGCTGCTAACGTGCTCCGTCATGTGTGCTTCTGGCATGAAATGTCAAGTTTCATATGATCTGACACAGAGTTATAGGGATACACAGTGAACCATTGCTTTTTCCATGTACTGCAGCATTGGAGTAGTATATTTTGCGTATTTGATTAATTTATATACTGTAGAACTGGTACAGGAAAAGGCTTTTTTACAATACAAAAAAAAAGGTTGTCCCACAGGGATTTTCTAGTGCGTGCTAGTGTATGCGTGTGTGTATGTGTCTCTGTGTGTGTACTCTATCGAATGGGAGATAATTAACTTTTAGCTTTATTTATCTTTATGCCATCGTGCATCATCTCTGTATGGGTGTCTCAGCAGAGAGAGTGAATGAGTGCGTGTCCCGTCCGACCCGCCGTCAGCCATGTTCTGGATCAAACATTCCATCTGCTCTCTACTGTCCTGCTGTGTCCTGCAGCAGGTACTCTCCCACACACACACACACACACACACACAGAGTTTTCCCACTCATGCCTGCAATCTACACACACTAGATGCTCCAAACAACAATGCACACGCACAAGCACGCACGCACGCACGCACACACGCACGCACATACACACACACGCACACACACACACACACACACAAATATATGTCAATCATCTATCCCACTCCATACAGAGTGACAGCCGCAGATTGAGCTGCACCCAGCCAGAGGGCCCAAAGCCAGGCATGGGTGGACACACACACACACACACACACACACACACACACACCCTCCCAGTATCCTATCCAGCCGTCCCCCAGCAGTGACTCAGACACAGCTAGCCTATCTCTAGGCTCTGGGGATGGAGAGCCCAGCGTCCACATAAAGGAGAGATAGGAGCTCTGTGAGCTCTGCTGATCCACAACGTCAAGCCTGTGCTTGTGATATCTGTCCGTCCTTCTATCTGCGCTCAGACAGAAAGCTGGACTGTTGCCCCAGCCAAGTATAGCTTGAGGGTGTTAAAGATGGGCAAATGGAATAAAGTAACAGGATCTTTTTTTTTCTTCTTTGAAGCCGTGCAAACGGGAGCTAAAATATAAGAGGTCTAAACACCAAAATCATGGAGAGTACTTTTCTCAATTTAAATTCGTTCGAACATGTCGAGGTTCATATGGCTCTATTGCTTTGTTGTTTGTCAGTTTCTTTCTTTGGAGCATAATATCTTTCTGGGTCATTTTCTTCTTTCTGCAGCTCAATTAAAAAAAAAACAACAACTGACTTTCAGTTTGCCATGGATCAGAAAGTATATGCTTTGGACAGAAATAATGTATCCGCCAGGAGTTTATAGTGTCACAAAACTTTGCCTTTCTTCTCTGTGTTGATGCTTTGTTGGTGAAATTTGATTCTAGGCTTTTCTCATGCACTGCTTCTGTTAGGACTCTGGTCCCACGCACCTCTACTGTCAGAGGAGGACACGGAGGGGTTCTCCATCTCCTTATCGTCGTAGAATTCCCTCAGCTAACTGTGGCCAAAGTAGAGCATCCTCTGGAGACAGATGTTCTCACCTCAAGACGTCAGAGGACAGTGTTCAATGACGCATTGTGTGTTTGTGGTTGTTGATGCTGTCTACAATTCCTGGCAAGAACAGAGCATTTACATACTGTGTACTTCTCTAAGCCTGCAGCTTTATACTCTGTGAGCAGAGTGCAGCATATATCTGTAAAGGGATCACTGCTGTGTGTGTGTGGTTTCATCTCTTACTTTGTGCTTATATATGTGCATATGGGTGACTGTCCGGTTTTATTCTTGAGTAGCAAGCCATAGCATTCAAAGGCAAAGAGGCCAGGTCCTGTCTATGGTCTGGGCTGCAGGCCCAGATGCAGGCAGTAGCTATGCAAATTCCCTGATTGGGTCCTCAAGAGGCCAGTGGCACAAATGGTCTGCCAACAGCCCCCTCAGCGCTACACGTTGGCAGATGTATCTTTTAAAAGTCCTACTTTTCATTATTATGTATGATGGAAACATTGCTCCAAAGACTTTTTTTAAAATTATTATTAACCATATTTAGTTTACTTTCAGCTGCCAGAAGACTCTCTCACTCTGAACATGGGAGACAGAACACGTTGCCAAGGCAAAATAGCTGCTGGACAAATGGAAGAGGCTCCAAGATGGTGCAAAATGTATCATTGATGCGATGGCTACAATCCTTTCATGAGAATAAGAGTTGATGTGCCTTCTGCATTGTGCGCGCAAACACACACACACCAATGCAAGTGTACACAAACTTGAAGCGTGCTTCTATCCTTGTGAGGGCCCTCATTGACATAATGCATTCTCTAGCACCTTACTCTAACCTTAACCAACCATAGGACTTTATGTAATATTTGAAAGTAGCGCACTAGGTAGGTAATGTGAGGTGTCTTTGATTTGCTTACTATTTTCTGAAGCAAACCTAATTAGACCGTATCCAATGGGAACATCCACTGTCTGCGCTTTCATTCCCAGGTCCAACATTACCAAATTTCTAATGGTCTTACTTTGTCAAATGACTTATTTTCATTATGCTAAAGTACATCTCCACCATGACATTCTTGTAAGGCACTCAAAAGGTGAGCCGTTCAAATCCCTCAGCTCCCCATTTCCAAAGTCATGTGTTTACTTGAGAGTGACTTATGTAGGGTCTCAAGCCTTTACCTTCATATAAAAGCTTTTTGATGTCTTTCCAGAAGGCAACATATCCATATAAGAATGCAGTACTTTCCTTTAACCTCCGTTTCCGGCCAGTTCATTTTAGATCCATTTGAACAGTGCATTTTTCATGTGCAAAACCATGTATTTATGTGGTAATTGCTGTATAAAGAGATATAATCTTCTATAAACAAAGGCACCGGACGGAGGGATTAATGGAGACTATTTTAATGAAGAATGGATACATTAATGAAACGATGGATAACGAGATGTTATGGTGCGAATTATGGATGGGTAACGGGGAGAAAGCGAGGGAGGAAGGCAAAACAGAGGATTAGTCCCTGATGGGGACCACTGTGGTTTTCCCATCTGCTGCGCATCTTTTAACCTTGCGTGCCCCAACCAAAAATAGATTAGTTTGTAATGTTTAATGCATTTGGAAGTACATAATAGAGCGAGAAAAGGCAAGAGACAGAGAGAGGGACCGAGCATAATCTAATACGTTGTGCATTCATTCAGGACGTACATGCATTTGCACCCTTGCATGCATACACATTGCACATGCATCGTACTGGCAGAGCCAATATGTCTGTACTGATATTGTAAGTATACGTGTTAGTAAGCCAGTGCATACGTGAAATCACTGCATATTTTGGTTCTGGTCAGTGGGTTCTCGCCTGTGCTGCTGCTTGCCCTTGGCTCACGGCGAGGTTAAGCACCGAGCATTAGAACCAAGCGTTCTCATTACGGATGAGGAATGCTCGGCAGTGACTGCTGCAGTTCAACTCAGCGTTACTGCCGTGCGCCCTCATCATCGCTGCCTCTCTTTACGGTCGTCATTGTCGTTGAAACCAGCATCGTTTTCATGAACACAATCATATCGTTGATCTTGATGCTTTTTGTCACCGTGGTCACAATCGTCGTTATTGTTGCCACAAGTTGCTTCTCGTGTCATAGTTACAGTCGTCCAACCTGTCTCTGCTGTCTTCACAACCATAAGCTTCATCAGCACGTCTTGTCAATGTGATCATTGTCATTGACCTTCCATAATCATTACTGTCAATGAATAACTATTATTATTATTACTATTACTACCACTACTATGCAGAACTCCCCGCTTTACTTACAAATTTAAACCTACTGATCATTTGTGCATTGAACACAGATTTTTGCATCTCTGGAATTTGCTGCAAAGTGTTCTCTTCTTCTCTTCTCTCACAGCTTCAGACGTCATAAAATAAATGTTCTAGAAATGTCTTGAATTGAATTTAATCACTCACATGACAGCCATCTAACAGGTGGCTGTTATAGCACCTTTTGGTTGCTTATAAATGTATCCAGAGGCATTGGGATCATCGTCGTTTGTGCGTTGATTGCTGTCGTTGGATCAGATGCATGCTGTGTATCATAATACTTATTGTTTTCATCTTTTAGCATCTCTTACCTCAAGATCATTTATAATCCAAGTTTGGCCTCTGCCATGAATAAGACACTGAAAAGAAAAGAAAACATTCCTTTTATATTTGTGTCAAATCAACAGTGTCGGCACCACTTGGCATTTGCACAGCAGTGACCCTAAGTACCAGTCAGTCAGCCTATGTACGCCATGAACATACCAATATATCCATTGCAAAGAATGTGTGCTTCAGGGTCAAATTTTAATTACAGTCAAAGTGATAATTTTTCTCAAAAACGAACCACTTCCTTGAAACATTCCTGTGGCCATGTGTACCATTTCCACTCTACTCTTGTAATTCACAAATACCGCTTGGGCCTCTTGGAGAATTTAGCAACATGACGTGACAATTTCCCCAAAAACATGAAAGCCACTACGTTTAACGGAGAGTGTTATCCCCTATTAAAGATGTGAAATTTCAGGCGGAGAGCAGAAGGCTTTTGCATAGCTCATCCTCTCCCTGCAGTAAAATGGTGATGTTTTTATGAGTCTGATGAATATTTTAACTTTTGGGGCAATTACATGACTCTAAGCTGAGCTAAAATATGCAGGAGTTATGAAAGATGTGATGCGCACGGCCAAACAAGTGGCGCGTGTGTGTGTGTGTTTCTCTGTTGTTTTGTCTGAACTTCGTGCATCCGTCAAAGGGGGTGGACATCCTTCATTTTTGTATTTACAGTTGGCTGTCTCCATTGATCTGTGTTTCTTGTGGTGTTACACCTGGTGATAATTGAAGTATTTACAAGAAGTGAAGCAAGTCAATTAAAAAGAAAATCATGAGCACAAGATCATTAACAGTTTACAAGTTTATGACAGTTTAATTACTAAAAGGTCAGATCTACACAAAAACGATGAATTCTTTTAGATTTTAATTAGCTGAAGCTATTATTACTTATTTAAGCACTTATACTGTTTATTCAACACATTGAGATGTTTGCCCACACACGTGCCATAATGTTACTTTAATAGACAGCACTTCACTGAGGTCAGGAGCGCTTTCATTTCATACATGCTGTAGAGTACAGTGTCTACCAGGCAATAATTGATAATTATCAAAATGTCACAGCTCATTAGTGTGCTAATAAACCTCGAACAAAATGAAAAATATAACACATTTATGTATCATTTTTAGTGTTTATCTTTGTGTACTTGTCACTTTTTCTCTTTTTTTTTGCCCTCCCTTTTTCGAAAGTGCACACACAAACACACACTGCAGAAGTAATATCGTTTCCCTGTTTCTGGGTCTGTGACCCATGGGGTTCTCTGCTCGCCCTCCTGTCACTCATTTCTGCAACAAACAAAAAGAAACCTCAAAAAAGTATCGAGTAAGCAGTTTCTATTCTGCTGACCACAATGCCCCTCCACTAAGGCCAATCAGACTGGGATGAGTTACTGGATGTCATGGACACGCACAAATATGCCCAGTTCTCTCTCTCTCTCTCTGTGTGTGTGTGTGTGTGTGTGTGTGTGTGTGTGTGTGTGTGTGTGTGTGTGTGTGTGTG
>JBBPCS010060996.1:0-17607 GCA_037974645.1 Hollardia meadi
GTGTGTGTGTGTGTGTGTGTGTGTGTGTGTGTGTGTGTGTGTGTGTGTGTGTGTGTGTGTGTGTCTGTGTGTCTGTGGTGGGAGAGAGAATGTGCCTTTTTATGTCCGAGTATGAGAAGGCAGAAGAACACCAGAGACAAGAACGTGTGAACTGGAAGAAATTAGACATCAAGGCTGCAGTGTTCATCACAGCTGCGGAATGAAAGTGTTGTTGAACAGGCTGAGGATTTAGCTGGTAGTGAAGCTAAAAATACCCTGAGGAAAGGTCACCAAAGTCACTGGGATTCATCTTTGGGGGATCATGAATATCCACAGTAGGGGTAGGGATGGGTTCTATAAAGGAATGTGAAATTCTTGGAAGTGTTCATGTATCTAATGAGTTGTAGTCTGGGGTCTGTTTGCCTCAGGGCTAAATGTGGTATATTTAGAAAGGGGGATCATAAGACTCTTAATTCACTCAGCTGAGAGGAAGCCGTGTGCTTTATTATAGTGAGGACAGTGATTAACCAGGAGCTCTGATCTCCTCACAACAACCTCCCTGTACCTGACACAGAGCAGTGAGAATCATGAGTGACACTGTTCAATCACCAAACTGAAGCAGAGATAGTGCCGCGGCATGTTTAACCTGCGCTCTTAGCATAGCGCTAATCACAATTGGGTTTGGATAGACTGTAGAAATATGTTGCAGAGGAGCAGCTGTGACTGTTTGTGCACGCAGATGTTACATTCATGTTTTGCAGATATGTTTGACTTTGGTTTTCCTCTACACACACTCAGGAGCACTTAAATATGTGGACAGGAGGAGCCAAGTGACCAGCCGAGCTACGCACAGCCAACGCAAACAGAGAGCTGGTGCCTCAATTAGAAAACAGACTTATGAAGAATTTTGATCTTGAGTATGATTTAAGCAGAAAGTCCCATATAAGTAGTTGTTTATGACACCTTACTTTGCTGTGGAAATGGTCTCATCTCTAAGCAAAGTCTAGGATTGACAGAAGTGAATTTCCTGCTGGTTATGTATTGCAGTTTGGGACGCACATGCACATACGGTCGCCTTTGCATGAGCTTTATGAACAATGTGATAGCAATCAATCAATTAAAGGTGTGAGGAAGTAGCTGACCTTAAGTCATTATTTTTATATTGAATTCTTAAGCAAGTTTATTTCTTTTCAATAATTAATTAATTCTCTTCTCTTTATGCTCGACCTGGTTCACTGCACCTGTGACACACTCCCAAGCTCTGTGTTTGGTTTTGTTTGTCAATCCACTATTAAGTCCGCTGAATAATAAATGTTTCCTGGCTTCAATCTCCTCTACCATCGCTGTGACCTCGTCCTCCAAAAAGTTTGATTTTCTCTTTTGGTCCAGTCTAAACCCTCTTTTGTGCTGCATTATATAAGGGGAAATCACCAGGCAGGTGCCATCAATTTAAGCCGATTTAATATTCTTAGATACTCCTTAAGCAAGGTCAAGTTCAAATATAAGAACTTTTTTATATATATATATAAATGAGGCCTCTGAAGTGAAACCAGAACATTTGTTGTAACACAAATTACTAGAATTCCAGCGTTGGAACATGGCCTTAATCAGCAGTATGTCACGTATCGCTACACACCTAGATGAGGATAGCACTTTTAAAAAAAAATTATTATCACTTTTTTATTTGATGTTTCAGTTTTTTGCTGCCTTTTACAAACACCATTTCCCATAAGCCCTACCATCACAGGTTATACCTAACCAGGTTGACAGGTTGGCTACTCGGCTATAGCAGGTCAGACATTACATGAAGAGGGTGAGGACCAAACATGTAGACGTTTTGTAGACACCAGAGATGACAGCTTTAAAGATGACATTAAAGGAAGGCACTGCTGGATATTATTATTATTATCATCAGACTTTCATTACACGATTATCGTCCCAAAAGAAGCCACGATTACGATACTATTGAAAAATCTGCCAAATTCATCTTTAACAAATGAATTACACTCAAAAATACAAGTGTAGGGAAGTGTAGGGGGAATCTGTAACCATAATTGTACAAAAGCATACAAAAGACCAATTACACCAACCAGATGAACTAATGAACACAAGATCCACAAGGCCTAACATCTGTGCTGGATTATTTACACAATATTATCATAAGTGAATATTAACATGATATTGATAGGCCCTATTTCAGTTATTAATATCACTGTGAATATCAGTATTCTCGTGACACCCGTACAAGAAAACCTCAAACAGGACTTCAGCGTGTATTCTTGAGAGTAATTAATGCTTTTTGTTATGTTCTAACTGCACAGTAACACAGAGCAAACCTTTCAAATCAATAAAACCAACAAATTCAGTGCCACACAATGATAACCGAAAACTGTGGCTTTCTGTGTAAGAGAAGCACAAATCTGAAACTGCATGGTTTGCTCCAGAAATGCTCCAGAATTATGTTCAGTATGTGAAAGTCTTTTAAAAGTCCCTATAACTCATTTAGGTGTCCTTATTTGTAAGGACACTTTGGTCCCACATGGCGGTATAGACTAGTATAGTTATTTTTCTCTCTCACACATTTAGCATCCATCACTCCTGGCATTGATGGAGCCCTCTGGGGCTCAAGGTTGGGGGAGCAGCTCACTGATCTGTCATCACTGGTGGAAAACCAGGAATGTTAGTGGTGTGATCGATCAGCTGACGGCAGAGAATGACTCACAGTCACCCCAACAAACAACAGAGCAGAATAAAATAGAATAAAGTGGGGATTTATTTTAAAATTTATTTTCTTAGTAGTGATGGATGGACACAGAAAATAAAAAAAAATAAAAAATCTAAAGCATTAATTTGGGGGGGGGGGGATATTTGTTCACATGACTATTTTGTGATAAAATTATTTTAAAAAACAAGCTGAGTAACAGCTTTATTCAGGAAATTTCATATATAGGGCTTACACCCAGTAGCTGGTTTATTAGGTAAGTTACACCTAGCTTAAAATAATACATTGTAATACAACAGCCCAGCAATGAATCCTTCTTTCATGGAGGTTCTAAAGTTCACTTTTTGTTACAACTGTTTTAAAGTTGTTGATTCCACCTTATGATCATTTTGGCTATGTGTACCTGATTAAGAAACAACTGAATGCACATCTAATAATAGAAATACTGTATACCAACTAACAGAACAGTAGTAGTAGTAGTAGAACCAATAGAAAAACTGGTTCACAGCTTTGTTACAATCAGGTCGTGGAGGAAAGGTTTTCCCTCCTGTCTGTTAAACATTCAATGTATCTCATTAACAAGAGCAGAACCAAACAACACAGGGAGCCATTAAAAATGCATGAGCCATCATCGACAACAGGAGAAGGGAAAACAAAGAGAACGAGGAGGGGAGAGTCTATGACGGTCCAGTCCTGCTGCACAGAGAGGAGCTGACTTGAGAGTTTGTGCGAGGACACATCATCAGTGTCACTATCAGATCGTCTATCAAGAAGCTGCCTTGTGCTCTTCCTCCTCTGTTATCATTCACATCTGTGAGACAAAACCAGATGTCAGTCGTTTCAGTCAGAGTGATACACAAACAGCCTGCAGCTTCACAAAACAGTAAGAGTTTTGGGTTCTCCAATAAAGGTCTGTGTTGGAAATTGAATATTTTAATAATATTTTATTGTAGTATTATAAGTTCATAAAAGGGTTAGGGTTACATTAAGTAATATTTAAAAGTTTTAATTAGAAGGTATCACTTGTTATTGAGTATTTGCACTTGTGGTATTGCAAAGTAAAGGTAAAGTATCAGCACATTTCTTTTATCTCAAAGAAATAAGACTTTCAGATCGAAAGTGCACAAACAGGATGTTCCCACATATCTGCATCTTTATGATTCAGAACACTGACTGATAACACGTCAGAATACCAACTTAATGTGTTCTGGGAAAACTGGTCCTCTCAGCTCTCGCACGTTTTCTAAAGTCTCAAAGTGTCTACAGCCATGCTAGCAGCCCCATGATGATGGCGCATGAGCTAAATGCTAACATGCTCACAATGACAATACTAACATGTTTAGCAGTTACACTGTTTACCATCTTAGTCTGGTGTGTTAGCATGCTAACATTTGCTTATTAGCACTACACACAAAGTCCAGCTGGGGCTGATGGCTCAGCCTGGTCTCACCAAATGGCGTCTGAATAACACGCCAGTGTCTTAAGTCATTACACGTTATTGAAACGCATTTTTTCATTTTTGCATGTCATTTAACGCCGTCCGCATTAGGCTTTTCTCATTAATTTTTAAGCACGAATGCAATAGAGAAAACAATGTGAGATGACGTAGTAAAAAGAGTACGAAAGTCCACACTTGGAGGAGGTTGGGGTGGATGGGTTAAACAAGCAGTGGACCTTGACCCACGAGGCCGTAGTTTGTGTCCCGTGTGAAACCCAAAGTTGACCATTGTTAATTCTTGTCCGTAAGTTAAGTTACATAATGTTTTGAACTTAAACATAAGTAACTTACAGTTACAGTTACATAACAACAGTTATGTAACATAGGTCACATAATGAAACAGATTTTAACCCAACCCATTATCTTTTTGTTGTCTAAACCCAACCAAATACTTTTAATGCCTTGTCAAAGGTCATTTTTATGCCTAAACGTAATCAAACTGCGACCATAGGTCATGTGACTAAGACAACAAATGTCACATGACTAAAGTCGCCTGACGTTGTCATTTCCTGCATGTCAAAAATTCAGAAAATGCAGACGGCTTTAAATGACAAGCTTAAAATGTGTGAAATGACATGCAAAGTGACCTTAAATGTGGTGTGCTATTCATACGCCATCCCATAAGATCACTTTGGATGGGGATGTCATTGGTTTTGCAGGTTGTTGAGATATTGCAGCCTGAACCAAAGTGGTACACCAACTGACCAAGCAAAAGACCGACCGACCGAAACTGCCACCACCGAGACCGAGAAACACTGTAAGACTAGAGTTGTACTTTTGTACCAAGGTTTTGAGCTGACAAAAAAATAACTACACTAAAAAAAAACTACAGTGATGCAACATGGAGACTGCAGGAACTGCAATGGGTCAGCTTAAGACTGTCCACTTGAGAGAAACAGTAGTTATTTGCACAAATGCTACAACATGTCTGACTGACACCGGAGACTGCTGTTCACATCTACCAACAGTCAACGTTGGTTTCTTTGAACCATAACAGCCATCTTTCTTTTGCCTTGGTTTCTGAACAAAATCTTTAAAAGTAAGCGCACTCTGAAATTCTGCCTAGAAGACCCTACCTTCCATTTCATGTGAGGCAAGTATTAAATGATCAAGTCAGGTAAAATTTTATTTATCAAGCCCAAAATCACAAATCACAATTTGCCTCAGGGGTCTTTACCATCGGCACAGCATACAACACCCTATGTCCTTGCAATTTTGTTATGAAAAATTCCCCAAAATAAGTTTACTGTTAAATTAAAAAACAAAAAAAATACAAATTGGGTGTGGTTACTCATTAACCTTTAAACCCAAGTCAAGTTAAATTCAAGTCGAGAGTGATTAGACCAGACCAGAGGTCCCGTTATCGAGTAATTACCTTTTTTTTTAGTGGTCATAATGTCCAGCGAAAATAATTCCCTTACGTCCACATCAAACATGAAGTGAAATCTTTAGTGTGGCATGGTTATATGCGAAAAAGTCTGTGGCTTGGCAGGTTGCTGTGTGGGGAGTGCGCTCTCCATCGCAGTACTTCAGGAACATAATGGATGCACAGCATGGCCTGATAAGGTAGAACACATCCATATCGTGTACTAAGTCATGCTTTTACAATCAACAGGTTAAATCCCACAATGAACTACTGCATAAATCACTCCCAACACCAGAGCTATGTACACTCATGTAGAGAAGCATAAATCCAGCTGACATTTCTGTATCTATCAATGTTTTAATTCTTTGTCACAACTTCTCTTTACCATGTTTTATCATTTATTAGTGCTTTTTGACACCTGTAGCTTTTTTTATGCTGCTAATGTCTTCTGACAGTTTTTCTTGCATAAAAAGTAATTTTAACAATAGTTATTGTTAAATAAATCTATGAGAAAGACAGAAACAACAGTTACCTTCTATTGCTCATTATCTAAAAATGACTGCTGATGACAAAGAGGGTGTTGTATCTTTGGGGTTCATTAGATCTTTATACGTAATACAACTTTGATCCTTTAATTAAATCAATAAATAATTCAGTTATATATAATAAATCAGTTTAATACATTTTCATCCGAATCCGACTTCCAAATTAAATGCATTCCCATAGGACCACATGGCTCGAAGCAAGAAAAAACCTCTTCCTTGTAGAGTTTATTGTTGCACAACAACGTGTTAGTTTCCATGGCAAACTGATTTCTGAAGATTTTGAGGTGAGTCCAAAAACAAGACATCAGTTAAAGGTTTGGATGTTTTTTTGTTTTTTTAAGATTTCCATTTTACTAGTGAAAGCAGCAAGGAAGTGATGGCAACCCAGCCTTTGCTCTGCTAATTATTGATCAACAGCTACAGGATTAATGCCTGCTGCAGTTTTAAGTAAGAGTAAAAAGTTTTAACACTTCAATCACAAAGGTTAAGCATCACATGTGTTAATGACAATGAGAAGAAAGGGTAACAGTGTTTTAAAGGATTATATGAGATACGGTAACAAATGGAGGTAGTTTGACTTTGGATGGTGGGCATAGATATTTGAATGTTAGTCTGCAAAACATGGATTTTTTAGTTTTTTAGTACACTTAACTTTGAGCTTCGTCACGCGGTGCAACGACAATTGCCTGAAGCTCAATATGAGCCAAACCTGTTCCTGAGATATTGCGTTCATGACAATGGAACAGACGGACAACTTGAAAACATAATGCCTCCGGCCACGGCTATCGCCTGCATGGAGGCGTAAAAGGGCCACCGCCACGTTTGCTAGTTGAACACTTTCATTGTGAAGCAGCAGCAGCGGTAGGAAGTAGCTGAGGGAGAACAGGGGAGGTAAAATTACTAATAATAACGTTTAAGTACATGCACAGAGAATTGTTTTGCACGACCCAAAGAGGTTTTAGTCAGCCCCCCACCCCCCCAAAGGGAAATCTCTAGCACCAAAATGATGAATGATAATTAAGAATAAAGGCAGCAATTTAAATTCTCTCTAAATGTGTTTAAAGACAATTTATCAAACAACTGCCCTGACTGTAGATGGTGTGATCATGCCAACCGTAGTCACCCCCCCCCCCCCAAAAAAAAGGTCATTCTGAACAAGGAAAAACACACATGCACACATTGTTTCCTTTGAATCTTTTGTGTGCGTTTAGGCAATTTGAATCGCATAATGTTCTGCCCAACTACGCCACTAACAAAGAAGAATACTATTAATTGAACAAGGTTTTTGAAAATGTAAATCCAATGTGTGTACTGCAGAAAGAACAGGCTTGAAATAATGAAAATCTGAAGGATTATAACTTTGACATGTGAAGCCAAATGTTGTCCAAACACAAGCAGCAGAACAAGAACATTGCCTGAATAAATTACCAAAGGCTAAAATTGGCAGAATCACACACACACACACACGTACAAATGATGATGCAAATCAGAAACTATTTAAAGAAAGAATGAGCAAAGATTACAAATGTCCAAATCTGATCAGTCATTTGAAGCCAGCTGTCAGTGCTGAAAGACAAAAAAAGCATTAGTCATATGCACTCCAGATAAATCCTCTCCACCTGTTGTTGTTGCTTTTGTTTCCCAGTAATCTGTTAAAGTTTATAAAAGGTCAACAGACATTTGTCAGAGACCTTTACGTTTGACTGTCGTGCCCTCTGAATCATCTTAAACAGATCAGACAACTGATTTGCTTCCCATCTGTTCTGCGGACCCTGCTGAGGGCCTTTTGTCGTTAATCAATCTATTCTCCAGGGTCAATGATCAATAACGGCTAACAGGGATGAAGACTGACCCTTGATTATCCAATTTTGCCCAGACGTCCTCCAGGTTTACCACCCCGATTGTCCAAAACCTTTTAGCATTTCAGACCCACTGGGCAAAACACACACACACACACACACATTTGAGACGACGCAGCAGAACGATCAATGAAGTGAATGTAAACAGCAGCTGGGTGGCCTGCTGTGACCAGCTTCTCTCCACAAACACTGCCATTACTACTATTACACAGGGATATTATTATATCTACATCACAGATGGTGTCAAGTCAAGTTTTACTTATACAGCGACAATTCACAACAAAAGTTATCTCATGACACTTTAGGTCTTGACACAATCGACTGAGGCGTACTGTGTTTATTTATTTATTTATCCCTCTGTGAGTCTCACCAGGGCTTCCTCTATGCCTCCCACAGCACCAGACGGGCTAACATCTGCAGAATTGACAGCACACTCAAGCTGGATCTGAAAGGTCAGCATGGATATAGGAATACTAGGAGGCAGAAGAGGAGGGACGAAGAGATCAATGGGCAAGGGACGGGCCTGGACCACAGACAGGGCTGGGGGTTCAAATCTGTAGCTCTGCTGTTCACTGGGATATTATGGGAAATATATTTAAAGCTCCCTCTGATTGGAGTAATCTAGGTATGACCGGGTGTCATTTTTTAACATTCAACGCTTCTGTTGAGCTTTTCGAATGAGGCTTTTGAATGTCCTAAAAGTGAGTCATTTACATGTTGGAGCCGTCTTATAAGACTAGCGGTAGCTCCTTAAAGAATCGGGCAGTCCGTAATGTGTGTGCTTGGGCAGCGTGTGTGGTTGAGTGAGCGGTGATTTCTTTCTGGCAGTTTATGGTACAGACGAACACAGACTTTACACTAACGGCGGGCATTAGTGTGGTTTGCAGGCGGTTACGGGACCGAAAGTCTGGTTTTTCATACAGCGAGTAAAAGAAACATCTCCCCTGCTCACCGATAATCAGTCTGTAAACTGAGCAGGAAAGGCTAACAGCCAAAGTACATGTTACATGTTATTTATTGGCACTGTTAGATTGCTGCTAGACCGCCGTGTTAATATCACAGGTGCGTGCCTCCCTTTGGGTGCGGCGAGCAGGAAAGCAAATAGTTTTGACTGCAGCCAAACAATGTTGCTTTGGAGCAGCTAAATGCCACCAAACATGGATTGAAGCACATTATTTCATTAGATCAAGTTTACCCCACCATCACAAACATGTGCATTAGATGAATTTTCCTATTGTTGTTGTTGTATGGTTGTGCACGTGTGAACAAATTTCACAACGTTATACTGAGTGTGATTGTATGTGACAATTAAAAATCATCGTCATCATTTTGTCTAATTGCACTGTATATTATATATTCATTGAGGACCCCCTAGAAAACGAGATGCTACATCTCAATGGGGTTCCTAAAAAAGAATTTCCATATAAAAAGTGGTTATTTTTCTTGTTAGGGAGAGAGGGCTCATCATGATGTACATAGCAAACAGCCGTCAAAGAAGAAGATGGTAGTGTTGGATGGATCCATCCAAAACATGGATGCAAAGTAAACTATTGCAAAACTACTAACCAGATTGAAATGATTTCTTGAAAATATTCTTGGTCTCCAGAGGATGAGTCTTAGTGATTTTGTTGACCCCCTGACCTTTCCTGTAGTGCCATCATCAGGCCAAAAAGGGGTCTACAGCCATGCTAGCTGCTCTGTGTTGCTGTACTCAGGTGTAGCGGTGTTTTGAGCTAAATGCCTTATAATAAAAGGGCTTATTTCTTTATGTCCACTCTGAACAGCTTCACATAAGGACCAGAGACTGAACAGATTGTGTTGACAGCTGTGTTGCAGCACTGCAGTACAAACCTGTGACATCTACATCTAAACGAATATGTTTTGCTGTTCTCCATCTGTGCTTTGCTTTAGCACAGCAGTGATCCAGCTCACAACGTATCCACTTCATGAAAGCATTTGCATTTGTCCACAGGCTGGTATACCTCTTTGCTGCTGAGGGTTGGGTTTGTTTAAGATTGTGTACGTTTGAGTAAGGTAAGGTGCCATTAGGGTTAGGGTAGGCGTCATCAACTTTGGCTTCTTGCTCATTTTTGTTCTCTTTCTTTTGTGCTTGTTTAAGCCCTTAAATGCATTGTACAGTATGTCATCAGTATATGTACTGTATTCTTTCCGTCTTTTGTTGTTTTGTCTTATACACTATATAAACCAATAATTTATTTAAGGGTTTTCAGCATTTACTGGCTTGTTGCAATATGGAGGATTAATTAGTTCTCATACACAGTGATAGTACAACCTACAATAACTCAAACTGCACCACAATAAATGCAAAGAAGACATCACAGTCCCCTTTATCCAATGACAAGTGATTTTTGGAAAGAGCACTGGAAAAGAGCCCCACAGCCAAGACGCAAAAATTGGCAACTGAAAACAGGAAGGGGGCACCATCAAGTCACACTTTAACAAGAGTGTCTTTCAGAGCGTGAGCACTACCGTTAGAAACCCTTTCAAGTGCAGGAACTAAAATGTACTAAATCCAGCCAAATACAATCAGGACAGAACACTGTCACTGTGGTATTCAAACTAATGTGGAGAGACAGCAGTGAGCATTGTGCTGCAACCTGCAGGCCTCATGACTCCAATAGTCCAGTTTTTTTTTTGTTTTTGTTTTTTTGTTTAACAGGCTTACATACAGCTGTAGACTTGTACACAACAAACTGCTGAAAAACAAACAAGAACGCTGAAGAGCTTGTTTTTCCTCAGCTGATCTGTCATCTTCACAAGCCCTGCAGTGCTTTATGGCTATTTATTGATAAATATTACTTGTGATCACGATTTTGGTTTCCAACGAGTACGAAAGCGGAGATAAAACCGTTACTGTGCCGCGATCCGTTTTGCAATTATACTCTTGTTTCTCCTTTCTCACATAAATAAAAACATGATTATACACATCATGTGTTAAATTAGTCTTTATTATATAATATATTATTATTATATATTAGAATATACATTTTCCATGTATTATATACATTTTTTACTCATTTTGTAGTTGACTCTAAAGGTCAAGGAAACTTTTTTTTAAATGCATGATGTTTCCAAAGTCAATGAGCAATCATATTTATAATTGTGATCTCAATATTGACCACAAAATAATCGTGATTATGATTTCTGCCATAATCCAGCAGACCTACAATAACTAGTTAACATAGCCTATAACTTGTAACATTTATGAAAGCACAGGTGTAATTAATAACATCAGTGATAGCACAAGTATATTTAATAACTTTATGATAGTAGAATCACACAGGTGTAACAGACTGGAATACAGTCGATATTAAAAGTATTAGTTACACTTGACCAATGTGACAAAATATCAAAATGTCTTCCAAGAGTATTGTATGTTTCTGCCTTACTTACCTGAACCTACCAATCTCCACTCTTCTCTGTTTTGTTCTACACAGCACATTTCTCTGTCTCACTGCTTATTGAGACATGTGATCAGTCAGCTGACTGAATTCGTGCTCACCCCAGGACAGTGAAACAAACACAGCATCATGACCAGCTGGAGGGCCCACCCAGCTCTGCTGCATCTTAAAGCAACATTGTTTGGTCTCACTGCGACACTATATCCACTTTCTTTCTTTTTTCTTACAGTATATAACATATGAAGTCCAAGTACAAGCTGTCATTGTTATGAGAAAAATTTAATCATCGTTACAATTCTGGTTTGCTGCTTCTCAATCTAATTAAGGGTTTCCTTGTGTGACCTTTTCTGAACCCACTTGAGGTTCCAAAGTTCTGCTGTTAGAGTTTTATGTGAGCTTCTTTCCTTCAGAAACTCTGCCCTTAAATTTCATCTTCACAAGCCTTTAAGTTGACAAAGTAAGACACTAATACATTGTGCGGCATTTTAAAGCTTTGGGATATTTAAATTGGGTGGGATACTCAAATCAAAGACTATGGATCTCCAGTTCAGAATAAAGTACAGCCTTCAGCATGAAGTTTACAGGGATTAAAGTAATAATCCGTTTTACTTTCATGTCAGCGACTGTCATCTCTTCCTCTCCAATCACTGAGGGGGAATTGGAAATGTGTTCACAGAAACTGGTTTCATCCAATCAATAGTTTGGCCATGTGTGTGTTTGGAAAGGAGCAAGTGGAAGATACATAAAACTAGACCCACCGCCTCGTGGTTTTGTGCCTCCGCTCACCACTCAAGCTGCAATTTACATTCACGTCTGTCCAGACTCATATAGTATATGTAGTGAAGACTTTATCGGAATATAATAAAGGTATTACGTGTAGTTATTGATCAAATGGAAATTTCATTATATTAACATTAGGGCTGGGTATCTGTACTCAATACCTTCAGGGTATCGACAGAATTGACCCAGTACCAAGTAGTATCAAAACTTCTCCAGTCAAATGATTCCTGCATTCGATTACTGTTTGTATCCAGATCTACAAAAGAAAGACTACTTCTATGGTTTTTCTCACAGCCAATCACAGCAACCATTTTTCGATCGAATGCAATGTATGATTGGCCGACTACCACAGCAGCTACAACCCATACAGTCTGTGGTGTGGTGAAGTGAAATGTGGTGTATTTGACAGAGTTGGCAGTTCAGTGGTGGTATTTTACGCAACTGAATGCTTCCACCCACATGATGGGTATTGAATAAAGTATTCTATAGGTATCAGTATGTGACCAAGCTCTATATCAGTCACTGCATATACTATATGAGTCTGGATAGACATGGGTGTATACTGCAACTTACTTGGTGCACAGAGGTATACAATGGTGAAGCGGTGATTTTGGTTTTATATATTTTGATGTTCATGGGGAAATGGTCTTGTGAGTGCTGAGTTCAGATTTTGGAAAGCTAAACCATGCATACACAATGCCTTTATCATGGACAAACATACACACACGTCTCTGTCCTCCACTATGAATAGACAGAAGGCAGTTTAACACTTCTAATATGTCACATGCCTGACTCAGACAGAGAGGAGAAGAGGGGTGAGTCTGAGTACATTAAATGACTTCTCCCAAATCATAGGAATTATTTCAGCTGTAAACCATCTTGTTTGTTACAAAGTTTTAAAGTTTTTTTGCCATGGTTGGGGTATTTTAAAGCAATAGTACTAGAAAGTTAGCTAAAATTTGATTTAGAAAACTCCATTCTTGAGAATGTATGCCTTTGATTATTAAGAAGGTAAGTTTATTGGCAACATAAACCAAAAGTGTTCGTCTAACTGATAAAGTGAGGTTGGTGTTTTAGGTAAGAAAGTAATTTTACAGCATAGGTACTGGGAGAACAAGCCAAGTCTCCCAAGTCTAACATGGCTCATTAACACAGGAGGTTTCACATACTAGAAACAAGCACACATGTCATTTTTATTTTAAAATGGCTTCTGTGTTGTCACCCTTTTGCATGCATACCAGAGTCACATATTTACCGTAGAATGTCCTCTGTTAAAAATCAAATCAAAGAGGAGAAGCCTCTGATACGTGAGAAGGAAGAAGAGACATTTGACACCACACACTCTAGGTCACATCAGCCAATTACAGTTTTCTAACATCTTATGGGCTTTAAATGACAATATGTCCCCTCTGCAGTCAAACCGGTTTTAAGATTATACTGTTTAAACAAAGCAAGTGAGTTTTGTTTTTCCCTTTACACGGCACAAGTATTAGCCTTCCAGTCCAGATGACATGTCACATTCAAAAAGTGTTCAGAGCAATGAAAGTGTGCCCTGGATGATAGCTAGATACAATGCTATGCCAATTTTATTTTATATTTCTCTTACTGTCAACACATCCAATGAAAAGATCGAAACCAAATATGTGTTTGTCTGTCTCTCACCGCTCTCTGAAAACCTTGCTTGTTGCTCTCAGTGCTTCCTACTGAAAATGTACATCTTTTAAAACGGTTTTATTTTTTTGAAAAAGGAACTCAGTCATTTCTTAAAACAGCTTAAACACTGTCGTTTTTAGCAAATGTTACTCAAATATAAGCAAATACTTAATTTTAATGGGGACTGTTTTCAGTGGTGGATTAACACACATTTGGTGCTCTAGTGTATGTGGGATTGACTCAGAATAAACAGTGGCCGTGTTCATGATAATGAAGAAACATGTCACCCACTGCAAAGATGGGCCTCAACAGTGGAGGTCCACTGGCACAGAGCAATAAGCTAACAGGCTTTGCGATAAAACAGCACTTGTTAGCAGAATTGTGGGTTTTGGGTCTTCTCATGAAGGATATTGCTATCCTGTTGCTATCACTGCATTTGGATGATTTTTTGATGTGAAATTGGGATGAAAGTGATCAGTGATCCAGTTAATCCCTTGTCACACCAGACAGTAGCAAAGCAAAGTTAATCCATTTGTCCTTTGGTCCTAGAAGCTTGGTAACATACATAGTACGACTCAGTCCCAGCTGGCTAGCATGTTAGCAGTTAGTTCACCAGCTTCAAGTAGCCCATGCTTATGCTAGTCAATCACAACAGCTTCCCGAACTACCTAGCTTGCTGACCGTCACTTAATAGGGTAGGTAAAAAAAATTTCTGTTCACACACGTCATCACTTCCATTATTACTTTGTGAGCATTTTCATCTCATTTCACTCCATTTTTTTCAATGATTTTTGTTACTTCCACTCTTAAGGCCACTTTCCTTAAATGATAAATACAGTTTTGTGTCGTGAATGAGGAACACAAGAAGAGGAAAATGATCAAACATGGCCCTGTTTTCATCATATCACCACCGTTTTAATCAAATCATCTTTAAAATAATTAAATCACTTGATAATTTATCACTTAATTTTTCATTTCACAGCTGTATTTACCCCTCTTATTTTCAATTCATGTAATTTTCATCATCTCGATTTTCATCAATTAATCTTTGTTACCTCAACCCCTCAGTTTCAAGAGATATTATATTATATTATATATATCAAGAGATATACACCTATTAGCCACAACATTAAAACCACTGACATGTGAATTGAATGACATTGATCATGGCTACAGTACAATGTTCTAATGGAAAACCCTGGGTCCTGGTATTCATGTGGATGTTCTTTGACCCATAAAACCCCAACAACAGCTCTCCCCGATAGCATCCATGGATCGGCACGTCCCATGTAGTTCAATCAGATTTGGATCTGGGGCATTTTGAATCCAGGTGGACGCCTTAAGCTCTTTGTCACGTTCCTCGGCTGTTCCTTTGCAGTTTTTGTGGTGTAGCAGCACACATTGTCCTGCTGGGGGATCAATGTCATCGGGGTGTGCAGGTGCCATGGGGGGTGTGCTTGGTCTGCAAGGATGTTTGGGCAGATGGTTTGTGTTAATTGGCATCCACATGAATGTCAGGATCCAGGGTTTCCCAGCAGAATATTGCACTGTAGCGAGATGATCAATGTTATTCACTTTAACTGTCAGTTAGTTTTAATGTTGCGGCTGATCGGTGTATATTAGCTGCTGTGCTTTTTATAGAACACACCAGTTTATGCTTATCAAACATTTGTAGTCAACAACACTTTCAAAGTGTCAAAGAAACCAAATCATCCTTTTCTCTCTTATCTGACTTTGTGTTCTTTCTTTTTTTGTCTGTCTTTTTCATTGTCGAGCTACTATTTCAAAAACTTCCTAGACTTAAAATTTAATTTCTTTTACTGAAATGAGTTTATTCCTGCACTATTATAAAATGTGCTTTCTAAAGACGACCCAGTGTCGTGTCGCACATGGGAGGAGTTAACCTTGAAGGCACTTTTGTAGAGCTTACTGCCAGAAAGTCCATTGTGTTACAAGGTCCCTTATGTGTATTATAAAGAGTCACAAAGCCTGGACAACCTGTCTAGTGCTAGCGCTGTGGCAGAGTGGGTTGAATACAGGACTTTCACCTGAGCGAATGGAGTTTGTGTCCTGTTTTTTTTTCTTTTTCTCCCCAATAATTTTTTTAACTGTCCAGTCGTGGTTTGGTTAGGTTTAGGCACCAAAAATATTTAGGTTAGGTTTAGCTAACAAAACTACTTGGTTAGGTTCAGGAAAACATCACGGTTCGGGTTAAAAATAGACATTCTGGAAGAAAATATTCAAAGCTTACATCTCCCATGTGCTATATGGGTCATCATTTTGTAAAGCTAGTCTTTAACTTTCATTCTAAAACAGCCTGACAAAATCTAATCTTGTTATTATTTATTAATTATTTTACTGATGCGTCTCTTAACTTCAGACCAAGCCGCTCCTCATTCCAGGTGATGCTTAACAAAGTTTTCTAAAACACCATAGATAGTTTTAGCAGGAAACAACAGCCGTGAGCCTTCTACTCTCCTTCACAACATCCCCACTATCATGAGACTAAGCATGAGAGAAAATTCATGACAGAATTTAGCCGCTCGGCCACTCCGAGCACAGATAACAAGAGGATGATGCAGCTGAGCGCAGCAGCACACCAAAAACACTTACAGACTTGTACAAAAGGGTGTGATCACATTCCACAGCTACATATGCAACAATTACATTTCCCTGTTAAAACTCTTTGTTGTGCTTTTTTTTGTCTCTACATATGTAAACCAGTCTTTCCCAGTTCAGCCTGCAGCCTGTCACAAGTCAGCAAACAGCTCTGAAACGTTCTTGACAAACAAGCCAAACACACGTCCTGTTGAGTGTCCGAGCTCCTTACCTCTCAGTGGTTCCTCAGCTGATTCAACAGTGTGAGATCCCGAGGGAGATACAAGCCGTTCAGAGCAGCTGACCAGCAGCCCTGCATCTATGCCCACCAACCGACTGACTGACTGACTGAGGGGGAGGCTGGATGACTGACTACCATTCACTGGAGGCAGCAGGACAGAAAGCCACTCCCCTAACCAACCAGCTGACTCGCTGCCTGGCTGGAGGGATGGATGGATGACTAGTTTAATGGCTCTGCCTTGCTTGTTGTCTTGGTGCTTCACTTGCCGACTGTGTTTCTGCCTGAATAACTGAATGAAAGACTGACCAACCGAATAACTGCTAAATATATCCGATAAACTGACCAACTAATTGACTGACTGACGGACTGACCAACTTACTTACTCAAAGACCGACTGACTAAATGGATGACTAACTGAACAACCAACTAAAACAATAAAATCTGATTAACTGATAACATCACCAATCAAATAAGAGGCTAAATGACTAACTGACTGGCTTAATGACCAACTAACTGACTGACTGACTAAGATGGTAAATAACCAACAAACTCAAAAGCTGCCTGACTGACCAACTAATAAAACACTCTAAGAATAACTAACCGACTAACTAACAACTGACTAAATGATTAAGTTACAAACTAACAAACTCAGTAGCTGCCTAACTAATTGAACAACTAACCAACTGACTGACAAGTTCACTTTCTGCTTAGCTGCTGACTGATAAATCAGTCCAGGTCTGTCTAACAAACTTAGTGTGCTGAATATAAATGTAGTAGTAGTAGTTGACTGGCTGCCCTGGTAGCTGGCTGACTGATTAACTGAATGGCTGGTAAGTTACCTATTGACGTCCAGATGCAGTTTTGAGATTTTTCTGTCTGTCTGTCTGTCTGTCTGTCTGTCTGTCTGTCTGTCTGTCTGTCTGTCTGTCTGTCTGTCTGTCTGT
>JBBPCS010061015.1:0-17600 GCA_037974645.1 Hollardia meadi
AAGAAAAAACGCTGTACTGTCTCCAAAACAACTGTCTATTACTGCTGTGTATCCTTCTACAGTTGAGTGAAACAACTTCCAACAAGTATGGCTCAATACTGCCACCTACTGGAGCGGGTGAAAAACTGAATGTGTGAAAGTGTATTAAAATTTAATCACACACTCTTTTAAATACTTCTCATTGGTTAAATATTTGTAAAACTCACAGACAGACGTAAAGGGTGAACAATAGCATTGATTTATGGAAAGAAAGAAAAAAAGACGAAATATGGAGATACGAGGTTTCCGTCCGACAGCGACGATATGTTATGTATGTGTTAATGTATGTGCTAGTCTCTTTGTATTGACAAGGTGGGGCCATATATCAGCTCAGCTCTTTATCTATGCTGTGTGGCAGGGAGGCCTATTGATAAGGCTCCTTGTTTTAGTGAACTAAGACTTGCCCTCGGCCACAGCTCCACCCTGTATAGACTGAGATTAAGAGAAAGAGAAATCCGGGTTAGATCAATATATAAGAGTGAATTACATTTGTCTAGATAAGGAGGGTATAATTATTATTTTTTTAATATTGAAAAACATGGACACTATTTTATTTTAAACAATTTTCATGAAAAATCAATAAGGAGCAAACTACGATCTACCAGAAGAGTAGCACTGCTGTGCACTGGGTATTTTCAGTTGTTTTTTTTTAATGTAATATCATTATTTATTTAGTGTTTCTGCTTTTAGCAGTCTTTAACAAACAGCTTGACAAACTGAGAGAGACAGGCGAGAATGGGCATGAACAATGGAGATGTTTGTCAGACAGCAGGTAAAAAGCAAGAAAGATGAAAACTGCCAAATGCGAAACATGTAAGTTTTGAACAACATAACACCCGGGCACCTCCTTATACATCCACACAGCCAGCTGCCAACAGCCAGGTCTGCCCATCCCAGCATCCCTTCAACCCAGCCTGCTGCTCCTGCTGGTGATGCTGATGGGAAATTTCCAGACACAGGCCAGGAAATGGAACCGTTAAAAAGGAGACCCTCGGGAGATCTCGTGGGTGGCAATTCTTCGTTAGTAAAGTGTTTGAACAAACAACCAGTGCTGTTTTGCTGGTGAAGACAGTCTCAATTCTGACCCGTGATCTTATGGCTGGTCCACACAAGGATGCATGTGCAGAGCGTGATGGCTGCCTTGCTGGTCTGCCGTGGCTCTTACATGCGTGTCCAAGAATTGCCTGGTGATCCACACAGGAACAAATGGCTTGCACAGCCTTCGTAGGCACACAGCTGAGGTAGTGAGGGAGCAGGTCTGTAGGGAGGTCCCTGAAACCTGCATTGTGGTCTCCACCCTGCTGCCTAGGACAGACAGCCCTCCTCATGTAATCCAAGATATTAATATGGAGATTAGAAGAGAATGTACCACCTTACCCAATGTCCAGCTGTCCCTCCACACAACTATTGGCACCTTCGACTTCTGTGACAGAGGGTGAGAATATTTGCAAAGACAATTCTTCCACCCCTTCTACTACACCTCCCAGACCTCCAAAACATCCCAGACCTCCTCCTCCCCATCACCACCCCAAGATCATCCCACCTGTATGAGACAAAACAGTTCAACCTAGACCTCCCACATCCACATGCCTTCCACATCACCGCTTTAAAGCACAACGAAAGGAGGCTACCTTCCCCCTCCTCAGCCCCTGCCCACCAACCCCCTTTACAGCATCAGCAGCAGAGAGATACAGCAGCACCTGCCCCTGGTCCCCCTCCCCACCCACAGCAGCAAAGCTATGCTGCAGTTGCAATCCAGCCTACTGCCACAGTGCCCCCCACCACCCCACTACCTAAACTGAAATTATTAGAGATGCTGCACACCCTGTGCACCCGGCTTCTGCTCATCTAAGATGTACATACTCAGAAAACCTTCTCACTTGAGTAACAGTACGACCTGTTAATTTTTGTCTATTAGTAGTAGTAATAATAGCAATAGTAGATAGTACAGTGGTAATATTAGTGAAAATAATACATGCCGCCATGGAATTCATGTCAGTATTGTAAATGTATAGATCGTTGTTATTTGGATTGTTTTAAATGTGTTCCAGTGATGGTTTGTGTATTTTCTCCAGGGAGGGCTATACCAAAAAATCAAGCAAAAACATGCTTGCACAATGCTTCAATTAGGTTAAGGTTAGGTTAACCTGGGCATAACTAATAGAAGAGGATATTAGATTCTATGTATTTTGAAGAAGACATTTTTCGAAACTCTAATTCAGAAATTGACCTGGGACCAGACCTGAGAAAAATGGTAAATGAAAAACATTATCAACCAAACAACAAAAAACAAACAAACGTATAATTAGAAACAAAAACAAAATTATACCCACATGAAACTTGATGATTTGAGAACACCAATAAATCTAACTAGTCCATTTCTGATCAATGTATTATAAAATAAACAATCCAAACATTAGAAGAAACAAGGACAACCAAAACTCTTTGATTTCTCTGGGGCGTTATCAATAGACCCAGACCAAATTGCCTCTGGACACAATTGGATAGATCTAAAACTTATCAGAGCAATGAAATATGTGAAGTTACACTGAGCTAGTTAACGTGATGGTAGAACATCACAGATGAAATGTAAATTTGTTAGCTCCCACAAATTCATAGTTTAGGGATTCTTGGTCGCGGCCTACTTCATTGTTTGTATTGGCGTTGTTATAGTTTCGTCAACTTAACACGACAAGTATCGTATTACAGTCAGGATGTTTTCCTAACATCAGGTGCAAAGGGTTCATTTCCTTGTTACTACTCGTTACTAAGTAAATTATTCCGTAGTGTATTCTAACTAAAAGAATACTAGATTTTCTTGACCAACACTCTATAATGACTAAAAATCTAAATGACTTCCTCCCAAAACACTGCACCAGCGACCATATACAGTATATAGCCATAACACTTTAAAGGGATACTATGTAGGATTTTCTTAAACCAATGTATAGACAAAAGTAATCCCTCTCAATCATCACTTGTGTGATGAGTGTGTGGTGAAGTATTTATCAGCAGAGACCCTGCCCTTTATTTTCTTATTTTCTTCATATTTAGCTGTGTTCAGGATGTTCTGGGCATCAACCTTTGGGCAGTGGATGTGTAGCCCTCACTAAATAACAGCACCCAGGGTGTAAGGAAGGGACTCTATAAGAATGTTACATTGCTGTCTCAGTCTCTGTCCTCTGCTATCGATCTGTCATTGATGTATAAAGAGCTGCAGGTATGCTTGTCTGTTTTACCAAGAGAAAGACTGATGTACACACAAAAAGGCAAATCGCGTACAGAATGAAGTGTGGCTTGTAGCGCCCTTCAGCAGGGTTGGGCATGTTTAATTTTGCTTAAAACATAACTGCTATGAAACAATCAGAAAATTATATTTTATGTCTGTAATTTACTGCTTTCTTCTCATTACACCATTCCCTCTCTTCATTTAATCTTGAGCTTGCACAAAAACCATTTCTCTCTCTCTCTCCTTTTCTTTCTCTTGACCATTGAGCAGGGTAGGAGGGTTTTTAATGTTTTTTTTCAAAATAACCAAGATGTAAGGAGATAAATAATCTAAACATAGTATGATTTATACCTAACTTGGTATAACTAACTAACAGTATCAGTGACTTTGTAGAATGGCAGTGAATGCAGTTAAAGAAAACTCTTGATGATCTCCAAATGCAATTAAGAGAAAGTTTTATTATCTTCATATTCCAATTAAACTGTCATCAGTCCCATTGTGCTGTATGGTAGTGAGGGTACAGTTTGGGGTCCACAGAATTCTGTGGATATACCATATCCATACACCAGCCACATTAACAATATTAAAACTGCCTTCCTAATGTTGTGTGAATCACACTTGTGTCACAAAGGAAGCTCTGACCCCTCTGGGGTTTTCCTGTTTTGTCTGGCATCAGGATGTTGGTGGCAAATTCTTCTGGCTTCTGTGGGTCCTGCGCGTTGCGTGGTGGAGCCTCCATGGATAGAGCTTGTTCCGGTGCATATATATACAGTATATACTGTATATACTGTGTATATATACACACACACACATATATGTCATATATATATACATATATGTATATATATGTTATGATATGATATGATATGGAGAATTGAATTTTTGAAAAGTGGTGGGGACATGTCCCCAGGGTAAATGACACCTATGAACTGGAAGACCTAAGGAGGGAAGAGTTGAGTAAGCTCCATGATATCAGCAACACTTTCTAGGCTTCAAATTTTGCCAAATACAAAATACAGGCTGAAATTATCATTAAACCTTGAAACGAGCTTTTAAGTGTGAATCTGTTATACGTGTGTTTTTGTAGTGAGTGAGTAGACTGTTCATTTCAGACATTGGGACATCACAAGTGTTGAAAAAAGCATTACTCGTATCCAAATCAACCAAGCACAAACCTACCAAGCACAAAGTCCTATATTCATTATTGATGACTTGAATTGTTTGTTGCTGGAGATTTATATTTTTAAGTAAGCCTAAATAAACCCTAAATTGATTGACAATGACTGCCAGGAATGGTGTGACTACATCATTCCTGGCAGTCATCGTCATCATTAGCCATCGGCAAGCTGCTTTGTTACACTCAACACCATCAATCTTGATGCATAAAAATAGCCAGCTCCAATAGCAGTATTGGAAACAGCTATGGTCGCAGCTTCACCCTACCTCAAAATTTGTTGTGATTGATTTTTACTTCTTCTTTTTTTTGTCATTTTCCATCCAGATTTGGAGCAATACGGAAGAAAAGCAGGGTGCTAATATGTCAGATGATTCATCATCATCATTTGGAGGAAATGGTTATTTGACAGGCAGGTAAATTAGGAGGAGAGCCTCGACAGGGGTTTAAAGAGCAGAATACACCCCTTAACAGGGAAGATACTGTATAAGAAATCACAGCAACTGAAGCAAGGAGGGAAGAACTGGATAAAAGTGGATGAAACAGGGAAAATGATGGTTTTATTAGAAGCATGGGTATCAAAACAGAGGTTGTGAACAGAGTATCAGTTAATGGATCTTTCTCATCTCTGTAAGGGATGGAATTTGCATCACTTTCATTTGGTCTTTGTGTTTGTCATTCCATGTTTGTTTGAGTGTCTGTGTGTATGGGTTTGGGGAACATCTTTCCACAAAGTAATTTTAGAGTAGGTGAGGGGGTTTGTGTCATGAGCAAACAGAGTTCTGTTCTACAAATAAAGCCAATATTTTCTCTTGCCATGTACAAAGGTTACAAGGCCCTATTCAAATGATGTAAAGCACATGATCTAAAGTGCATGGCGAACACATTTAGGGCCTGTCCAGCTCCCTTGCGCTACTTAAACAGTGCATAATCTGAGCACAAAGTAAGGTGCAAGGCACAACAAGGTTGTGATTAATTAAGAGACTAAATCTCTTAATTAAGCATAGATGTGTTTTGGGCATAATATGAGTTCAACCAATCAGTCATCTCCCATTCCCTTTAAAAGCCAGGTGCGCCTGCATCTGAAGCATTGCTATTAAAACAGCTGCATTGTCTTCATTAAGGGACAGGTATGTTGTCCTTGGCTGGTGGACACTCTGTCTCTGTCGTCTCCTACTCTGTCCCATCAACAACTCCATTTGACTGCATATGAGCAAATGCACCTTGCAAATGCATATTTAACTGAAACGAGGAGCGTTGCTGTGCATCCCTGTGTGTGTGTGTAATAGTGATGCATGGTTCACAGTCCGCAGATTCTGATTACTAGGAGATGGGACGTGGCTGGGTGAAATAATACATGTTTAATAAGGAAAATATTAATTGCATTATCTGCAGCGATCATCCCTCAATGGCAAACTATAAATGTCTCCCCATTGAGAGAGACTATGTGCACATTTACACAGGAGGCACAGCAACTTAACTTCATTGATTATTTAAATCTCCCAACATGCTGACAGTCAGTCAGGATCTAATGTTAAGTTTTTCATCCAGGTTCATATATCTAAATTGTTTGGAGTAAAGCTGTCCTCCTGTTAAATCCTGAGCTCCATTAGAGCTGTCTAAAAAACATTTATTTCAAAAAACAAAAGTTCTGTTTCCTCTGGAGAGTTTCCTCTGTCCTGTAAAGTTGATTAGTGAGATAACTGCGCACATTGGAAACGTTTAAAATGACTGAAAGCAGCCTCTGTAATGCAACTTCACATCATCACTAATGTGTAACAACCACAGTGTAGGCACATCTTACTATCAGAAAAATGTGCCCTTTAAATAGTAATCGTAATCACTTTCTGCAATGTGCCAACAATGGCCTGACCACACCTCATTTTAAGACCAACACACCTATGGGCCAGAGTACATTTGCTGCTTACACAACGTTGGCGCAGGCTGTGAAAATGACAACTGCGTTGGTCGAAAACTACCAATGACACATACGCTGCACTGTGCGCCACTTAATGCCATGTATAAGATAGGGCTCAAACTCTCATGCACACACAAGGCTACATGTTGTATTTTCATTTGATTTGATGATCTGTTTTGGTGTTTACTGAGAGACAGATGGGTAGTTTGATGATTTCCTATGTCATCTCCCAGTCTTGTGACTTAAGATTTTATGACTAATTATAATAATAATAATAATAATAAATAAAACCTTTTTCTTGGCACCTTTCGGAGCACTCAAGGACACCTAACCATAGGTCATAGATAAACACAAATATAACTCAACTATGGCTGTTATCCAAACTATCCAAACTCATTGGGGCGGCCATGGCTCAGAAGGTAGAGTGTCCAAACCACTACGATCCTACCATCAGTGGTGTGATCCAAGACCCCTGCAGTCAGCATGTCAAAGTGTCCTTGGGCAAGATACTGAACCCCAAATTGCATCCCCAAGCCATCGGGGCTATGCCTTCGTGTGTGAGTGTATGTGAAAATGGTTTCCTCTCCTAATGAGCAGGTGGCACCTTAGATGGTAGTCTCTGCCACCAGTGTACGAATGTGTGTGAATGGGTGAATGTGATAAGTTTTGTAAAGCGCTTTGAAGAGTCGGTAGACTTCAAGGCACAAAATATAAATGCAAGTCCATTTATGATTGAAGAAGATACACAGATTAACCAAATAATTTTCTCTAGCCTCCGAGCACTCACATTGAAACAGATTTTAAACAGTATTTCACAATTCCAGATAAAATGAAAAGATCATTAACACAGAGAATCTGCATCTCTTCAGAATTTACAGCACAAGTACACTCAAAGCCAACAGCACATTAACAAAATGCACTGCACACAACCACAAAGAGGAGAAAAGTTTAAGCAGCTCTAATTTTCAAAAAATAAATTCCAAATAAATTGAAACCAAGCTACGGTGCCATATATAGCAAACAAAGAATTGATAACCAGATGATATGTGAAAATTATGATGAAAATGTGAAAGGTCTTTGGCATTTAGACGAATGTCAATATCCTGTCATTACACTGGACAATGCATTTGAGACATTGACACATGGTTTGAGATCAGAGCTGTAACACACCCTCTGATTGGTCGACAACTCAGGAACACAGCCTCTGATTGTTCGACATACTTAGCCAAAGGCACCATGGGATTTAGAGTGGACGGCTGACTATCATGCTAAACACAACAATGACAATTTTCAACATGGAAAATGAATAATTAGTCACAGAAGACATTCAGTGTCTGAATTATCATATACAACACAATTCCAAAAAGTTGGGACACTATGTAAAACATTAATAAAACATAATGTAATAATTTCTGAAACCTTTTTGTCATTCAATTCAAATGAAACCAGTACAAAGACAATATATCCAATGTTGTATCTCATTAACTCCATTGATTTTTGTAAATATATGCTTATTCTGAATGTTTCAAACAAGTTGGGAAAGGGGCAACAAAAGACTGGAAAATTTGTGGAATGCTCAAAAACGTCTGATTGGAACATTCCATAGGTAAAGAAGTTAACTGCTAACAGGCGATAGTATCATGATTGTGTATGAAAGGGGCATCTTCAAATGGCACACTCCTTCACAAGCAAGGATGGGGAGAGGTTCACCACTTTGTAAAAAGCTGCATGGGCAAATAGTTTAAGAACGTTTCTCAAGCCGCAATTGCAAGGAATTTGGGGATTTCACCATCTACAGCCCATAATATCATGAAAAGAGTCAGATAATCTGGAGAAATCTCTGCACATAAGGGGCAAGGATGAAAACCAACATTGAATGCTTGTGACTTTCGATCCCTCAGGCGGCCCTGCATTAAAAACCGACATCATTCTATGAAGGGTATTACTACATGGGCTCGGGAACACTTTGGAAAACCATTGTCAGTAAACACAGTTCCTTGCTGCATCTACAAATGCAAGTTAAGATTCTACCATGCAAAGCACAAGCCATATATCAACGACATCAAGAAACGCTGCCGACTTCTCTGGGCCCGAGCTCATGGACTGAAAAAGTGTCCTTTGGTCTGACAAGTCCACATTTCAAATAGTTTTTGGAAATCATGGACGTGGTGTCCTCAGACTAAAGAGGAAAAGATCTTCCAGATTGTTACCAGCGCAAAGTTCATAAGTTAGCATCTGTGCTGGTATGGGGGGGGGGTGTTAGTGCTATTGGCATGGGTAACTTGCACATCTGTGAGAGCACCATTAATGCTGAAAGATACATACAGCTTTTGGAACAACATATGGTGCCATTCAGATGACGTCTTTTTCAGGGAAGTCCTTGCTTATTCCAGCAGGACAATGCCAAGCCACATTCTGCACACCTTACAACAGCGTGGCTTTGGAGTAAAATAGTGTAAAAGAGGGTACTAAACTACCTGTCCCCCATTGAAAATGTGTGGCGCATTATGAAGCGCAAAATATGACAACGGACACCTCGGACTGTTGAGCAACTGAAGCCATATATCAAGCAAGAATGGGACAGAATTCTACTTTCAAAACTTCAACAATTAGTGTCGTCTCTTCCCAAACGCTGACTGAGTGTTGTTAAAAGAAAAGGTGATGTAACACAATGGTAAACTTGCTCCTTTCCCAATGTTTTTGACACATGTTGCAGACATCAAATTCAGAATGAGTGTATATTTATGAAAGAAACATTAAAGTTTATCAGGTTGAACATTAAATATCTTGTCTTTGTACTGTATTCAATTGCATTTATGTTAAAAAGGGTTTGAAAATCATTGCATTCTGTTATTGACATTTTACTTAATGTCCAGACTTTTTTGGGATTGGGGTTGTATGTGTTTATTTTACAAAGTTAAAAAAGACACTGCAGTTCACGGCTTGATTACAAAGATTCTGAAAGGGATATAATTGCACTGCAGCCCTTGTTGAAAATGCACAATGGGTAGCTCTAAGTCTCTCACAAGCAGCGATCCAGAGATGTTTAAAGATAGTAATGTTATGTTGTTAATGACACTGTTGACAACTGAGTTCTATGGTGTCCAGTGTTTAATGATTGGTGGAGAGACAGATTTGTTCATGCAGCTCAGCTTGAAAAGCTCTGCTTAAGCAACACAGTATGCAGTTTATTTTCTTCTTTTTTTTTATTTTCATGTTTAAATACAACTTGCAACCTGGAACACACCAGTATCACATTATCCCAGCGTGATGGAAGTGGTGGCCATGTGAATATGGACTATTGCAATAAAAAAGCGCCTTGCAGTGTTTTTGTGTCATCTTATTGCTCAGTTCATTTTCAGTCTTAGACAGGAGAGAAAATGGCTGCTTCTCCTCCTCAACCACTAACAGTAGACCTGGTGGTACAGCATTATTGGCAGTGCAATAATGTGGGGCGCTTTTTCAACCAGAAATATGCTAGTTTTAATTCCTGCTAGTTTTGTTTGAAAGTTTTGACCATTTCAGAAATCAAACCTGCCGTTATTTAAATCAAAACATTGACAGACACCTGCATTTTTTTCCCTGGTTGTCCCAAACTAACATATATAATTATAAATAGACATTTAAATATAGGTTTAAGGTATAAACCTATAAGGTATAAGTTTTTTCATCTTAAAGTACTATTTTAGGTCATGATAATGGTAAGAAAGTTGGCCTCACTGTCTGTCTATCAAAGCCAATATTAGTATGTGTAACAGCCAACACTAGGCAATGTTCATATCAGTCTACATTGTAGTTACTATTTTAGATAGATAAATAACTAAACCAGTCATTACGAAATCAACCCTGACTAACCTGTTGGTTTTCTTTCCTTCTGTCCCTGTCCAAATCTATCTATGCAGGGAAACCAAGAGGCCCCAGCCCCCCCTGAAGCCATGGCCCAACCCCAACCCTTCCCATCAGCCCAGTACCCCCCTCCACCACAGAATGGGATCCCAGAGTACACCCACAACCACCCACCAGCCGACTACACAGGATCAAGCACTGTGGGCGAGCATGCTCTGACGTTGTACACGCCGACACACACACAGAATGAACAGCCGGGAAATGACAGCAACACCCCCACCCTCACAGCCAACACAATAACAGTGAGTCTACAGTTTATACTAACCTTAGCTTTTGAACCATCGAGAATGTAGTGTTTTGCTATGTATTTAGTAGGGACTGGGCAGCAGAGCTGCCAGGGCCTTCTTGGTTTTCCCAATGTTATTCTTCTGCCTTCCCGTGCGTAAAAAATTTCAAAACTTTGCACATAGGTCCAGTCTTATACCAAACTTCCTTAGCTGACTTTGTGTGCAATAGTCCTGATGGCGACGCTACAGCAAACGTCTAAAGTTTAAAACTTTGAAAATTCTTTATAAATCAACCGTACGTGCTACGACTTTGCAACTTTCACCAAAATGTAGGCCCAATGGAGCAGAAATTGTCACACACTTTGAGCTGTCAGGAATTATGAAGTCCATCACTCTGTTTTTCTGAAAAACTGTAAACCTTTAAACCTATCTCCTCCTAGAGTTTTTGTTCAGTTGACGTGAAACTTGCTACACAGCATCTTATGACTGTCCCCCACAAATGATCCAGCCAGATTTCTGAAATATCAAAAATTTAGTCCACAGTGCATCAAAATGTTTGACTGTAAACAGTACTGTAAACAGATACTGCAAATTCATGCTAAATAAATCTCCAATCTTAATGAAAAACAACTGAATTTTGCTATCATGGCAGATGAAGTGTGGTAAATGTTATCTAAAAAAATTAATTTTTGACAACATTTTGAATTCTATCCTCATGTAAACAATTGCAGTCAATGGCAATTAGAGTATCTTTAAACATCAATTTGTCACATATGGAGCAGTCAATCTTTGTAAAAAATAAATTACAGTCACCTCTTTGTTATATAGATGAAGTACCCAAATTCTCAGACTTTTGTCTCGATGACTGACTTTTTTTACACTAGTTTAAAATTTGCCTTTACATGCAGCTGCTGATTGTTTCAGTCACAGCGTGAAGCCAGCAGGTTCCTCACTCTGCAGGTGGCTCAGTGAGATCAGGACTGGTCCTCGTTCTCTAAGATTGTGAGTTTGAACCCCGGGTGATGCAGTATGAACATCTTATTCATTGTTTTTAGATGTGTCCCCGCTCCAACACACCTGATTCAAATGGTCATCTCGTCATCAAGCCTGATAACGAGCCACCCATTTGAATCAGGTGTGTTGGAGCAGAGAAGAACCTAAAACATTCAGGGCAGTGCTTCCCCAGGACCAGGACTGATAAACACTGGATTAGAGACACATGATTTCAAAGAACTTTGTAATTTATTAAGTTTTAAATTATTATGTTCTGGGCTTTTGTGCTGACAGGCCATCATGTATTTGTCATGTGTGAAGCCACTTCATAATTCTCATTCTCATGATCTTATACATCAAATCAAATTTTATTTATATGGTGCCAATTCACAACAAAAGTTATCTCATGACTTGTAGCATGTAGAGTAGGTCTAGACCACACTCTTTATACGTGGAGTTGTATATATGGACCTGGTAAGCTGCAAATGCATTCGCCTTCTTGGAATCAATAAACTTGTCTGAATCTAATTCCTGCCATCTCAGAGCACCTCTCTGTGTAGCTATGTGTATAATTCAATACAAACTGGCATTAATGAGGGTTAAAAAGGTTTGTGGGACTTAAATGATTCTCTGATGGCTAATGTAAGTTTTCAAGGGTTTTATTTGCCCTGCACTACAAGGAGGGACGGAAAATCTTTCATAAATGCATTTATAAATGAGCATTAAGAACCTCTGTACAAACCTGAAAAACATTGCCTTTACAACAAAAAAGTTCATTATTTCACAGTATTTAGATGTTTATTAAACTGCTTTCTTCATAACAAGACACACATCTAATATCTCTATAATTTGTAATTATGGGCATGCTGTAGCCTTTCCATTATCACAACTTATTTCTGTTCTCTAACATTTTAAGAATGCTTCGTTGGACCTTCTTTCATGCCATGCCCTGAATCTGGAATAATGGTGATGTAGTTGGAAACGGGATTCAGAGACCAGGTTCACTCATCAGTCCTCTGCAAACACCTACAGTAGCACCCTGCATAGTCATCTGAAGTTATGATGAAGTGCAACACACTAGGTCAACAAATAGTGAATATTTTGATGACGTGTCTTATGCAATGGTATATTTTTGAGATGTTGACTTTGAGTTGCTTTTTTTTAGAATCCAGCAAATTCCCCCCTCATTCCCTCCCTCTTGGCAACCACCATCATGCCAGTTGCATGTCTGTTCACACTGACTGTTTCATTTTCATTCACATGCAAAAGAAGTATGGTGAATGTCTAACCACACCATTAAAATGTGGTTCCTATCTCCTGTGGATAGATCTCATTTGTTTCATCAGTATGACATTGTAAAATATTATAAATATACATAAAATATTATATTGTAATACTATGTATTTTACTTTCTGTTACTTATTATTCTATTTCTACCCTGTGAGTCTCTCATTGTATCCAAAAATATATACACAAGCCTTCCCTGGCTGGGGGCATTCCTCGATGATTCCTCTGGCTGTCCAGATAACTAGCCAGAAAGTTGTGTAAACATCTTGGTCCTGAACCGAGTTTATAAGATAACCTTAGTGCTCTTTGCATTATTTATAGTGCCAAATTCAAATAGGATACTGAAGTGCATTGGAAGCACACAGCTGCTCAGACAGGACACGCAACTGCATAGCGATCCACTTCAGGCTTGCAATCTGCACTGATAAAATCAGCATTTGGTCTATTTTCTCAATATGCTGCAAGCAAATCTGGCAAGAAAATGCACTGATAATCTATTATAAACAACATAAATTATATATTATATATGAGATAAATGATCTAATCCTCATAAATGATAAAATATGCATCCCTTGCTTGTCCTTGACTTAGGGCATACAAACACACAAGTTTACACACAGGCAGAGAAAGAGAGAGGAAGGTGGGGGTGAGGTGATGGTATGATAAAGATTAGCTCTCTGTGTGATTTGAAAAGAGCAGGGGAGCAGAATCGCATGCTTAGTGCAGCGGAAAAATGCGCTTCTGGTGTGAACAGCCAGGCTACTGCTCTCATGAGAATTGACATACTGTATCACAGTGCTTCTGCCTCCTGTCTGACCTGGCCTAATGCTGCGGACAAGCTACTTAACCAAATGGTTTGTTTTAGTTTTGCTAATATAAAAAAATGCAATTAACACAAATTACAAGGGGGCAGGAGGGCGATGATGAGAGCAGAGAATGAGAAGGGATGTCGAGTATGAAGAGTAAAAGCTCTGATTGGATTTGCATTTGTGTTCCCATAGATTATGTGAAAAGAAAAGCTGAAATTATCCCAAACATATCAAATGTAGATAAAATTAAATGTTATTTCTTGCTTTAGGTTTTGAGCTGAGCCGTATTATTACAAACTATCTATTCTCAAGTTAGTGTCATTCCATAAAACTGATGCTGTTTTGGATGGAGTTTTTCCATCCTTTCACAAACAAAGGAGTTTTGGAAACACTATAAAGTGTTATGTGTATAATTTGTATAATTTTTCAGTATGGAAAAGAAATTAACTGCATACTGAAAGCATGAGGCTTATGCAGAACTTAGTTTAAAAATGTAAAAGTACAACACAGTTTTAATAAAACCTACTCAGAGTAAAAAAAAAAAAAAACACCATTAGAAAGGGAAAAAAGTTGCTGGATGCTTACCTTGGCTTCAGAAAATGGCATATGAATATAATGCCAATGTCAGATGTCATTTATAACAACACATTTGTTGCTTTTTGTGTGTAATGCAGTCTGAATTGAAGTGTCATTTAACATACAAAAGTCATAAGGCTCTATCTTGTGCCCGGTCAGTGTTATTCCTAGTTTCCGACCAACGCAGCTGTCATTTTCATGCCCAGCGCCCACGATATGTAAGTAGCAAATATACTTGCACCCATCTGTGCGCCCATGGGCGTGTTGGTCTTAAAATTAGCTGTTATAAGGCGCATTGTTGGCACATTGCTATCTTGAGGCAGGAGAAAGTGAATGCACCATTGACCAACAAAAACCTGGTCTAAAGTCAGTGGCACAGCATTTTTCCTGCTATTTAAAGTATGCATTATTCAGATAATAAGATGTGCCTACATAGGTGGCTTCACAATGCACATTCACTCTGCTTGTTACACTTGCTACACACACAGATTAAAAATAATTAAACTTAAAGCTTTACTCCCAACAGTTTTACTGAACCTGGACTGTGTGTGTTATCTTTTGGATGTGTCTAAGAACAGAACAGTAATTAACATTAGATCCTGACTAGGTTCTGTCTGCGTGTCGGGAGATTTAAATCATCAATAAATTTAAGCTGCTGTTTGTAAATGCGCACGAGTCATTTGTGACACGTATCATCTGTGCCTCTGTGGGATGGCTGCAGGTAATGCAATGAATATTTTCCTCATTAATGATGTATTACTTCACACATCTGCATCCCACCTGCTGTTAATCAGAATGATCATTTTTATGACCCTATCTACAGAAGGCAAACCTTTATTTTACACACACAGCAGCCCTCCTCCCCCTCAGTTAAAGATCGGTGCATTTGTTCACATGCAGTTGTGGAAGAAAAAATACTCCTTCAGGTCCAATTCTTTGGCTGGTTCTGTTGAGTTTATTTCACTGCGCAGTGGAGACAGAAGTTCACATAAAGGCTGTAAAGTTCTCTCTGACCAGAATGAGTTTCAGGTCAGTTATATATACAGGTTAGAGGAAACAATAGGTGTGAGCTCAGCAACAGGGGGTAGGATGTCTGGGAGAACCTGCTTTCAAGTCCGAGTGGATATACATAGGCTCAATATACTATTGTTTCACAGAAAAAGGCTAATTGAATAATGGACTTCCTGGGTAAATTAGAATACAGTTCAGTTTTTAAGAGATCAAAAGGAAGAATGGCTGAGGTTTTGTTGCAACATTTTGGTTCCTGTGATAGTCAAGGTGTGACTCCTCACAGGGTCCATCTGGGCTCTCCCCACAATACAACAAAAGATCTTGGCAAATGTATCTGTTAATGTAAAAATTAAAACAAACAAAAAAAATTAGTTTTTTACACAGTCAAATGGAGTTGTTGAGGGGACAGAGGTTCGGGATATGGTGGAGGCAAAGGGTCCACCGTCAACCGCTGTTTAAATAGCAATGCGGCCTACGCATCTGGCTCTTAAAGGGCATAGGACATTACACTCTAAATAGTTAAATTTATGTTTCTCCCCAAACACATCCATAAATAATTAAGGGACTGCACCCTACTTTGCACCAGTTATACGCCATTTAACTAGCAAAATGGAGAGGGACATGCCCTAAATGCACTTGCGCTATGTGCTTTAGTTTAAATAGGGCCCATATAGAGAAGAAAATGTCAGAAGATGTAGTATAAAATCTGTGTAAGGAGGAGTATGGGGTGGATGGATGGATGGTTCAAACTAACAAGTACACCATTATCTGTATCTGTTAATCCAACAAAATTTAAATCCATATCTGTACTCAGAATGGGCAAGGCTTAAGACAAGTGTGTGGTGCTCAAACCAGAACTGGGTAGGACTAACTGTAAGTTGTTCATTGAAGCCTGGAATTGATATGGGTTTATCAGAAGTTGCGATATTTTCTATTTATTAGAAAACTATTTACAAAAAAAGCGTCAGAATTGAGCATCAGATAATTGTTTTTGATCAAGAGAAAGTTGTATCTGACCGTAAATAACTTAAAGAGTATTAACGAAACCCCCCAAACCACTCTTTCAGCTGAATACTAATGTAAATGTTCAGGTCCAAATCTTGACATTTTAGAGCAAAGTATGTGAATTGTAGATATTATAAACATGCATAGCAGCTGCTCTCTACTGGTTGAAACAAGGCTTGTCGAGGTGAGACCCAAATGCAGCACTTTACACCACAGATTTAATTGGTAATGACTTTTATTTCTCTTAAGATGAATAGACAGAGAATGCTTCAGAAACCCGGAAGCTCTGAGTGTGACAGAGACGTAGCAGTCTTGGGAATCTTCGATCACATTCGTGATTATATCTTGAAACTTCACGTTGAGCAGAAGAGGTGACTGGCAGGTAGAGTGGAGCAGAGGTGAGGTGAATGGAAATTTACTAGGACCAGGTCTGACAGAGAGTGAATCATGACAAGGCTATTGCAATTAAATTTTGCAATTGGCTGCACTGGAGGCAGTTGACGTTGGTTTACTTTGGTGACAAGCACCGCTCCACACACTCCCCACTACAGCAGCCCCTCTCTGAGCCACTAGCTCATCTACATCACAGGTACCACACAGAAACAGGCCATTAATATGTTTCTGACTTTCAAGCTCCAGCAGACTCTGTCTTTCCATCATCAACATGGGAGAATTATGCAGCAACTGCTTATAGCTACTCATAGCTAGCTAGCTTTGACTACCAGTTGGCTACACTGAGCGCTGGTCAGTCTCTCACACTGTTGAAGTTTCAGTGTTTCCTTACCTCCCGTGAGGCCACACCCCCCTACAGTGGTTGTTCTGTGTAGTTCTCTTCTGCATTTTCTAAATCTGCTAGGAGGAAGAGAGCTAGCTGAATTTGGGGTTACACTTACACTCAAAGCAAAGTAGGAGTTTCTGGCACAACCTCACCTACTTCCAAGGTGCATGGAGAAGAAAAACAGGCTTGAGAGGTCAAAACTCGAGCAGCACTTGTAGTATATGAAAAACTTTATTTTCTCTATGGGCTGTATGTGTAAGTGTGTGTCCCCTTGCAAACGGGATCAACCTAATAAATGTGTGTACATTTTTTATGGCATTTTAAGCTGTTCATGTGTCATTTAACAACACCGGCATTAAGCTTTTCGCGTTAACGCTGTCCACATTTTATGAGTTTTGGACATAAAGGAAAGGACAAAGTCAGGCAACCTTTGTCAGGTGACCTCCATTAACCATTGTCATAGTCAGGTGACCGTCGTCATGGTAACTATAATAAACACATGGTTAACGTTGTCGCAGTTTGGTCACAATCCGCTCTCACTCAGACCTACTACCTGGTAAATTTCCACTCGCCTCACCTCTGCTCCACTCTACCTGCCAGCCACGCCCACATCATCAAGCCAATACTACTCACCTGGTCTCTCAGCTG